>JAMKQA010248988.1:0-12346 GCA_024699735.1 Posidonia australis | reverse complement strand
CTGAGCATAGGACACACCCCGCACATCATGCACCTGTTAGCATAAGGCACTTAACATGGCATGGCATATCGCCCTCGGGCGTATATAGTAAAAGACTGAAAAGCCAACATTTCATTGCAGAAATCATAGAAGACCGATTTTATCGGGCGTGCGAGGGTGCCTAACACCTTCCTCGTGCGTAACAAGGATCCTTACCCGCATTTCTGGTTTTCGTAGACCTTTATTTTTATTGTTCGCATGATTTTTCATGTTTATGATTTTCCTCGTCTTCCATAATAGACTAGGTGGCGACTCCTGCATTTTGCATTTTATTTTGCTTTTTCGACGTAATTTTTGCCAACCGATTTCGCATCTTTTTGCGGAATCTCCTCACCGGCATGGTTACAATAAGCACAAATTGATTAATCACATTGCTTATCATTTCTGATTATTGTTAAAATTGGCTATAGTAACATTAAAAAATTAAAATTCTCTATTCACCCCCCTCTAGAGAAGCCTTTCGATCCTACACATTCCAGAGTGGAAATTGGAAAATGTGTCGATGGAATTTGTTACAGTTTTGCCCATGACTTGAAGAAAGAATGATACAGTTTGGGTGATTGTGTATTGCCTCACAAAGTCGGCATATTTCTTACCAATGAGGGTGAATATTCTCTTGATATAGTTGGTAGAGAGCAATGCTGCATGGTGTCCTAGTGTCTATCGTGTCCAGAGACATGAGATTCACATCGAGTATCTAGGGAGCAATGCAGGAAGCTTTTGGTACAGTATTGAGTTTTAGTACAACCTTTCACCCCTAGATAGATGGTTCGACAGAGAGGACCATCTAGACACTAGAGGACATGTTGATGGCCTGTGCCTCAGACTTTGGTGGTAGCTACGAGGATCTTTTTCTTCTGATTGAGTTTGTATATAATAATAGTTACCACGCCAGTATTGGGATGGCACGATATGAGGCATTGTATTGCAGACCCCGTAAGACACCCACTTACTAGAGTGAGGTGGGTGAAAGATGGTTGGTTGGTCCTGAGGTCATACAGCAATACGAGGGCATGGTGGACATGATAAGGAAGAGGCTATTGCTTGCTTAGAGTCTGCAAGAAGAATTATGCAGATAGGTGGCAGAGACCTATGGAATTCGAGGTGGGAGACTTCATTTTCCTGAAGGTGTCACAAACCGAAGAAGTAATGTGGTTTGGGAAAAGAGGCAAGCTAAGCCCAAGATATACTAGACCGTATCAGATTATAAAGAGAGTCGGTGAGGTGGCATAAAGACTAGATCTGCCTCTAGAACTGACTAGTGTACACAGTGTCTTCCATGTGTCCATGTTGAGGAAGTGCTTGGCTGATGCGTCCCAGGTGATACCAGTGTAGCCAGAGGAGCTGCAGGAGGACCTATCTATGATTGAGCGTGTAGTATAGATACTAGACAAGAAAGAGAAAGTCTTGTAATGACCTAGTTTAAATGTGGTGCTTTGGTCTGATAATTAAGGTGAAATTCAAGTGTGTTGGGTATTGGGAGCCCTAGTGCCCCAATGTAGGACACGTTCTCATTAGTGTCTTACGCTTGGATTGTGGTTTTCTGGCCTGTTAGTGTTGTGTGGTTGTGTCGGCCCACATAAGAGTTTTGTGGGTTTGTCCTAGGCCGTGGAGGTTTTGTGGTAGGTCCCTAGTGGGATGAGTCACACGAATGTGGGAAGTCATGTCGTTGGGTCTCGTACTATGCGTCTTTCCTTCTTTTCCTTTCTCTTCTCCTTATTCTCTTTTCTTCTTTTCTTTCTTTTTCTCTCTCCTCCCACTTGCCTTTGTCCCACGTGCCTCTTCCTCTTCTTCTTCTTCTTCTTCTCCTTCTTCTTCTTCTTCTTCTTCTTCTTCTTTCTTCTTCTTCTTCTTCTCTTCTTCTTCTTCTTCTTCCCTTGTACGCTAGAGAGATGAGGGGGAGGGAGATTAGAGAGAGGGGTGAGATGAGGGAGGGAAATCGAAGAGAGAGAGAGTTTGATTTCGGGGAGGTGGAGGTACTGCCACTGTTGTGCCGTCACCATCGAGCTTGCTGTTGCCACACCGCCATCGCAAGGAGGAGGAGGAGGAGGAGGAGGAGAGGAGCTGCTCGTTGCCAGAGAGGAGGGAGGCATGCCGACGTTCACCGCTCGTCGTTGTCGCTCCTTCGGTGGAAATACGCACCCCTTAGGCTTCCTTTTTGTTTTCCAATTTGATGTCTAGGGGCATGATAGTGTGAATTGCATGTGTGTGGATGCTTGGAATGTGTTTGGGAATTTTTGATGATTTATTTTGGTATTTATAGTTCATTTATGGTGGATGTTGGATTTGGGTACTTTTTGACCTCTCTGTGCTTGGAAAATTATATCTCCTTGTGTGGGGAATGGATTTCAGTTTTATTTGTTGCATTTTGGGGTAGACTCGAGGGTCTACAACATATATTTTATTGGAATTTTATGGTGTTTGTTTGGGTGGTTCGCCGAAGGCTCCCATTTGGGAGAATATCTTGGTGTTCTGGTTCGGGCACTACATGAAATCTGACAAAGTACCTAGGGTGCAGGCCCTATGTGCGGCCGTGATGCGTGGGATCAGTAGGGACATTTGGCCTCTAGTCCAGGGTCTGTTTTCTTTCAGCAGAGTACCTAAGGCATGGGCCATTCGCAGGGCCCAAATGCATCGGTTGGCTAGGCCATTTTCGGTGGGTTTTGTCTTAGACTTTTGAGTAGTTGGGTGTTGTAGCTAGTGCTTTTACCTTGTAGGTAATTAGACTGTAAATGATTAGGATAATCATTCGAATGGTCTAGGGTTGCCAAAAACGAATTAGCAAGATTCCACCTCGGGTGTGGGTAGAATAAAAGATGAAATGATTTAGAAATAATAGGTTCTTTTCCCAAATGGATTAGATTAGACTTTAAGGATAATGATAGCATCCCTAGGTCTAAGGCTTATGTGGTTTTGTATACGGTGCACTGAATGGAGTATTCAGTGGCACTGTCCTAGGTGTTTGAGCCGATATGGCTATGCTCTTGAGGGACATGAGCTAGTAGGTGTCTTACACTTAGTGCTAGAGCGTATAGTTCTGGTTGTGTGTGCTTTCCTATGGTGTCTTCTAGGTGGGTTTGACACTTAGAGGATGTTTTTGTTGGTGCTTTCTTGGGTTTTGGTTGTGGGTTGTTGGTTGAGCGTGGTGCTCGTGAACTTAGACACTCTCAAGGAGTTTTTTCCTGGGTTTGACAGGAAAGCTGTCAAGACTGTGTTTTGTTTGTCGTTTCTCGACCATTAGTTTTCGTGTCGCTACTAGACACAATGTTTTCTTGAGTTTAAAGGTTATTTAATGGTTTTGAAAAGGTTTTCCAAAAAGAGTGTTTTGGAAAGAGAAAAGTACAAATTTGGAAATGATTTTGGAAAGAGTTTTCCAGTGCTTTCTGTTTGCATTGGTAGACTGAGATACTTAAGGTTGAGGCTTGTCGGGTCTTGGAAGTATGACACTCCTCGACTGTCATTTTGAGGCTATGGTTGTGGTCCACGGGTTGAGGTGTTTTGTGGCATGATAGGGAGGTATGATACTCCTACTGTCGCTTTGAGCATTGAGGCTCAGGTGTTGTCGGGTGTGGAGGTATGAGAGTCCTTCCTAAGCACCGTGTAGAGGGCATCGCGATGAGGCATACCCTCTGGTGCCAGTGTGGGTGGGACTCACATCTTGTAGCTTGTAGCATCCTGAGAGACAAGATTGCCTTCCTAGGAGGGGTTGGCTTTGTGAGGGTTCTCCAAGTGAGAGAATCGTGGGATGGTGATTAGCTCCTGCATAGGGTGGCACACAATGGCAGTGCAGATACCGTGGTTGCTCCTTGGTGGACTACTTGTGGCCAATGTTGTATGCTTGGCACTGGACAGTTTGACACACTATTTGTGCTTGTGTTTTGTGTAGAGTTCTGGTTCAAGAAATCAGGCTCTAAGCCTAAAGGAGGTTGTAGCTTTGGCGCCTATTGAGGCGTAGTGTTTTGGGAGTGGTGGCTCTGTGGTTTGGGAGCTGAGGCACCATGGCTTAGTTTTGTGTTTGGGTCTAGAAGGGACCATGTTGTACAAAGCAGCGTCCCTGTAGCTGTGCTTTGGTGTGGTTTTGGGCTTGAGATGGTTAGAGTAGCCTTCTTAGGCATGCATAAAAGGTTTTAAAAGTGCACGCATGTGGTTTTGAAAAGGAAAAGAAAAGAAAGTTTTAAAGGCATAGTTTTGTGATTTTGTGGCCTATTGAGCAATGGTAGACTGCTTGGTTTGGTGTTGCGGTGTCTGAGAGGGATGGCAGTACTTGTGTGCTAGGCATCGGTAGATTGCCCTTTGGGTTTGGTAGCATCCGAGTGTGATGCCTGCGCTTGGTTGCCTTCAGCATATGTTGCCGAGTTGTAGGTGTGGTGCGTGCTGGGTGACCACTGAGTGGTCACTCACGTGTGCTTTGTTTTGTGTGCTTTGCCAGTGCAGGATAGTAGCTATTGGTTGCTAGTGCATATCGGAGGAGTCACGCCACCACACATTAGGGATCCAGGTGAGTGTTAGTTTAGTTTTATTTTTGTTGTTTAGAGGTTTTATTTTATTGTTGAGAGTACTTAGCCTTAGATGCATTATTAGTGTCATTGTTGCTTAATAATAAAGATAAAACAAATAATTAAATAGAAATTTGTAGCTAGGTTTTGTGGTAGTGACTTAGGTGTCGTTACAAGTCCTCAGGGACAAAGTGATTCCATTAATGTTGGTTAAGTGGCAACACCATAGTACAGAGGAGGCCACTTGGGAGCACGAGGTGAACATCTAGAGATAGTACCCCTACTTGTTTTACTAGAGATGAATTTCGAGGATAAAATTCTTGTAAGGGGGTAGAATGTAACATCTAAACCTTATTATCTAATTAATGTAAAGCATGAAATTAATTGTAATATTTGACTATGGTTTATTTATGGATAATCTGAGATTCTGTTATTGTTGTGTGTCTCTCTCGCTATGTTGGACCGAATATTGGTCCCTAATTGTGTGGTTTCTAGTATTGTGTTTGTGTGTGTGGAACCTAGGTTGGATTTTGGTCAACTAGAGCACAGTGTTCCTTGATTTGTGTGCCCGTCTTCTTCCTGTTTCCCTTTTCTTCTTCCACAACCCATGCTCCCTACACCATAGCTGCCTCGTCTTGTCCCCTCACACCAGACCTGGAGGAAGGCTGAGCAGTTGATGGATGCTACAGAGATGGCAGGAGGTGGAGGAGATAAAGGGGGAGGGGTGGTATGGCGCCAAGGGCACCGAACTAGAGAGTAGGCATGAGAGCTAGAACTAGAGAGAGAAAGGGGAGGCTAGCGGAGGAGGAGAAGTCCATGTGCACACCACGGGCCGGAGCTTGTCTGTGGTCCGCCATGGCAGACTAAGAGCTTGCCAATATTGCATAGGCTCGCTAGAAAAAAAGTACACGACCCCATCTCCTCGTCCCTCTCTATTTTAGGACTAAAGGCATTAAAATAGTCAATAATGCATGAAAAATCATTATGAAATGATAAAAATGATGGCAATGAGATGAATCTCATGAATGTGTAGAGATCCTGTGGTTAGGATGAATTTTCATGGATTTATGTGAGTTTTTGATATGCATGCTATAGTTCTTATGAAATGAGCTTTATTTCTTTGCGATTTTATTGTGGAGAGCACGCTTAATGGATTTGAATGATTTTTGTCCCAAATGGTAGAGGACTTAGGACTCTACATTTGGTGATTTTTTTGTGTTTTGTGGTTGGTCATAAAAGGGTCTGCTGGAGGTCCCAATTCTGGAAAATTGTTGGCTTGGACTCGAGGGGAGTTTACTGAAAATGAATGATACGGTACACGATTTTGATTCGGTGTCCCACTTTCTTGTCAGTATTCGACCAGAACTCTGGTTTCAATCTATCGAAACTCGTCGATCTTTCGTTCCAAGGAATTATGGTTTTAAAAAGAAAACCTATACATTTGGAAAAGAAAATGAATGTGTGTTGAGGAGCCATGTGGGTTGCGTGTCGGAAATGTGGTAGGAGTATGAGACTCCAATGGAACCAATTGTCAGACATATTCAAGGTTGCTTGTGCGGATCCACAAGTTTGGGTGTCGAAAAATTGGTATGGAACCGATTGTAAGTTACGACAGTGGGTACCGAGTTTTAAGATAGTGTAGGCTATGCCTAGGTATGTGAATCTAAGTGTTTGGGTCATTAATGGGATGTCAGAAAAAGATGTATCCCCATGCTTATAAAAATGAAATTGAGGCCTATTGACTAGGGCAGTGTCCTCCTGTACAGGGAACATCACCAAGTAGTGTAGGGTGGTAGGAGAAATGATGTCCTCACCTACTACTTTTGCGCTCGATTACCTCTGACCAAGGTAGCACCAAGTAAGAAAGTGAATAAAGAATATGTGTTTTATGCTGGAATCAAATTGTTGTCTTGGCTTAAGATTTTAACCAAGCTCTAGTAATGAATAAGATTTTTGATTTAAATCAGATGCTAGCCAATGTATGTGGTCTTGTTTGGAGCCTACGCGACCTTGTGTTTTAGGTTGGATTTGTTTGAGAATTTGGATTTCTCGGGTTCAAAAAAGGTTTAAAATGCATGAAATTAGGAAAAATATGAGATTTTGAAAGAGCATGGTTCTGGTTAGAAATTTCTAAATATTTACAAAAAAAAAGGAAAAGAATGTTTTGAAATGGATTTTGTAACAAAGTTTTGTAATAATCAAGACTTGTGTTTCCTCGCTGTTTCTGTCATGGTTTTGCGTGTGTGTGTGGGATGCATACTGAGTGATTTAATGTCACTCATACGTACTTTGTTTGGTTTTCTGGTGCAAGTTGAGGTGTTGTCTTGTCTCGATGCCCAAGTTTGGAGCCACTAGTTGCACATAGTTCTTGGAGGGCGAGTCCTAGGTAATTGTAGTTATTTCATCTATGTTGTAATCATTGTAATTGCATATGATACTATAGTTTCGGTAGAGTACCAGGTTCAAGGCATTACAGGCAGGCTGCAGTTGTCCATAGCAGTGTAGTAGAGACCGAAATGAGTCTCCAACAACTACTTGTGGCTAGTGCTTGTTGTTTTACTTACGCTTTTGAGTAGTGTTGTTTTTCTTATACTTGTCAGTGACGTTGTTTTTATTGCACTGTGAATGGTGTAGTGGTTTTTGGAAATATAGTTTTGTGCCAATTTTCATGGTATGATTTCTATGCAGACGAGCAGAGGCTCGGTGCTTGGTGTGACAGTTTTGTATGGTTGTAGACTTGATTTTGGTAGGTGTAGCCAATTTAAGTATGCCTAAAGGTTTTGAAAAAACATGCATATGATTTTGAAAACAAAAGAAATGATTTTAAAAGGCATGATTTTAAAGAGACTTGTTGCTTGCTGGGCAATGATCTATTGCCCTTTTGTGATGTTGCGACATCCAAGAGAGATGCCAGAGTGGTGTGTGTGTGTGTGTGTGTGTGGCTGGGGTGTGTGTTGAGTGAGCTTCAGTGGTCACTTATGTGTGTTTGTTTAATGTTTTTTGTAGGCGTCGATTAGGAATAGGAGCTTGCTAGTGCAATTAGTGCTAGAGTCAATCAACCATACATCAAGAGTTGTGGGTAAGTATTCCATTAGTTTAATTCAGTTAAAAGTTCTTTTGTTTATGTTGATAATGTTTGATTAATTTTAGAGATAGAGTAATTAATCACAAAAAAAAGTAGGTAGGTTTTGGGGTAATGACATGGGTAGGTCGTTACACTTAATCACTTGTTACTTCATGTGGATCTAGGTTTTAATATATGGTCTTTCTTTTGCAAAGTGTTACAATTGTAGATCTATGAAGATGTTGGTAAAACTATTTCTACTTGGCAAGAGGTTGGATGCGTGTCCTCGTACAGGCATGTGCTGATTGGGTATTTACTAGGATTTATCTGTTGGCACATCTAGAAAGAGCATTGTAATAGGAGATTCTCTGGAAAATACAGGGGTTGGCACCATGTTGCTATGGAAATCGTTGGGGAGTGCAATTATCTACTCTAACACAATAAGTTCACTACATTGGGATGTCATGAGGCATCCATAAGGCTTGTTGGCTTCATTGTTCCTACCTCTCCCAGTGTTCGTTGCATGGTTGTTTCTTGAGTCCTCCAAGATATGGGTTGAAGGCTAATGTTGATTGTTCTACTTCATCTGTTTGTGCTGGTGTTGGCTAATGTTGATTCTTGAGTCCTCCAAGATATGGATTGAAGGCTAATGTTGATTGGTCTGCTTCATCTGTTTGTGTCGGTGAGAGATGTTGTTGGCAAAGTCATAATTGCTTTCTCTAACTTCATGGCAACATAACAAATAATGAAGCTAAGGTTAGAGTTATTTGGGATATCCTTGTCTTGTGTGAGACACATGGTATATGTGTGATTGAGGTTGAGTCAGACTCTTTACAGGTGTGCACATGTTACAGAGGATGATCTCTATTAGCTAGAGATGTTCTATTTGGTGGTGATGAATATTGAAGTGGTTCAATGTGAGCATTTCTCAATGCTATTGGGAGAGGAACGCTACAATAGACTTTCTTGCAAAGGAGGGGAGCCATGGGCATAACCATTTGATTTTTCATAATTTTTCCCAACTTCTAGAGATCTCTAGAGTATATGTAATCTTGTTAAATGGGAGATTCCTTGTTTATAAACTAGAGAGAGTACTAGTTAATCTTTTTCTCTTCTTCTTTTTCCCAAGGACATGGGTTTTGGAGAGGAGTCTTTTCTAATTAACCAATGGACTGGTGATTGATGAGTTCATATCCTCTTCTCGAGGTGTATCATTACATTTGTACTCTTTTTTTTAAATATATATTTTTTCTTTGGCCCAAAAAAAAAACCATACCTAACAATTATGTCATCACTATAAGTATGAAATTAAATTGTAAGTATATTAACAGACCATACCCAACAATTATGTTATCATTGTAAATTTGAAATTAAATTGTAGGTATATTTAATTTCATACATAATAAAATAGAATCACTGTAAATATTTATTGGAAAAGAAGAATTGAATTAGCTGCTGTAGCAAAAGATTTGAATTAAGATTATTTATAGAACTCATATTAGTTCATGTAACATGAAAACATAGATGCACTGAATTAGTTACTATAATAGATGAACTATTTTAAGAATAGTTATTGTAACATGACAAAATAGAATAACTGAATAGCCTAATTATCAAACCATACCTAACAATTATGTTATTAGTGTTATAGTTCTTATTACAGACCATGTTGGTTTATGTTATTAGTTTTTATTCAATAAGTGTTAGAGTTGTAGCAATAATAGATCCTACCTAACAATTATTTTTGAATAATTAAAGTTCTAAGAGAGGATTCAAGGTCAACGACAATGATTGCTCCGGTGAACAGATCAGAGCACTCCTATATAATTCTTCTATTCATGGAACAGTTACTTGTTACGAAAACATTCTATGCTTATTTGACATTTAGTATACATAATATGAATAATTAAATAATCCATGTTGTAGGTAATCAATGTTTTCATCGAAATTATAAAGCACATTGCCAATCTATCTGGTGTCATCGATGTGTATTTCATGGATATTGTCACTTCAGTAAGAGCCCTTACAATCGTGATACATCGATGTTCTATTCATTATTTCCACTGAAATCAATGCATACTTTTAATAATCATATCATGTGTGCAAAGATACATTAGTGGCCATATATTTGATAATCCATCCATAATGCACGTAATCTACAAAAGATGGAATCATTGCTAGAAAATGTTGTCCCAAATTTCAAGTTTTGCTGAACGATTCTAATCCCAGCAAATAATTCCAGGCATTAGCACCTCATGGAAATTAACTTTGCAGATAAAGAATTTAGATATTACAATTCATTATGAGAATACATGAAAGATCAATAAGCAACAAGATGGGTAAGATATAAATTTTACATTAATTAAGTTTTTTTGTCTACAATTTACATAGTATATTACTAATAATTTGTCTAATTTGTAATTTTTTTCATGCTATTCTTCTGTAGAGTGATTGGCTTGATCTTTTCTTCAATGAGATGATACCTGATATGAATCTATAGCCTATTATCAATGTGCTATCATTGTTGTAGCAATAGCCAGGCTCCGTTGAATGTGATGTGTTCCTTATGGAGGTAATTGAGCAGATTGCATATGACAACATGGTAAAATTCACACATGAAGACATGCATAAGTGCTGGGGAGAAATTGCAGCTTCCATACTAAGAGAAGCAAAGACAATCAACTATGATGAGCAAACACATACATTGCCATACTCTAAAGAGGGTCAAAGTATCATTGACAATTCAGACTTACCGTGGATTTCTAGAACATTGAATATTGTTATGATTGATTAACAATTGTGACTATAATGTCTGGAAGTATTTTTTTGAAACTATAACATTAAAACCTTAGCTATTTGTGTGGGTTCTTAAATGTTTGACAAACTGTATGTGGTATTGAACCACATTTTTTGTTTGTATGTGTAGAATTGAATTATCTATTTTATTTGATTGAATGTGAATTGTTTGTCTTTCAATTTTTTACATTTGTGTTTGCATGTTACGTAAACACAAAAAGGAAAATGTTTGTTTTAGTTAACGTATGGTAATTTTGTAGTTGGCATTTGTTAATAGCAGACTTGAACTAGTTAGTTACAGTAATAGAGGAACTAATAAATATGTGTCGTACAAGAACTAATTTAGTTATTGTGAAAAAATAATTGAATTATATGCATACCTTGGTATTTGTTTCCTTATCTTGAGAGTGGTACAATAACAATAGTTACAATGATACATTAACCATTCATAATTATAGTATTCGTAACATTTGTACTCTTGTTATTGTATATGAATCTATATAATCTTTAAAAACAACTAGAAATATGTGGAGAAATTTATTACAATAACATATGTGACAAATGGTGTGTAGTCGTTGTTCCATGCGTTTGCTCGAAATTGCATAAGCATGTCTAACTTATAGTTAGTTCTTTTCAGTTTCAATGATATCTTAACTATTAATATTTACGATATCCATTATACCGAAGTTGTTGTTATTGTGTCTTCCAATATCCAACAACTTTTTTATGAATTCAAATGGACAGTTATCAACCATAAAAATGCCCATGTGAAAGAAAGAGCCTTCCTTCGTTAAAACAAAGTCCACTAACGTGGGCAAAAAAAATGTTAATTGCTAACTCATCAATACATTTATCAATATATGCACTTAAATATAACTTAAAACCCTTTAAATCTTAACCGTAAAGTACAAAGTGTACAATAGGAGATGAAGTTTTAACGACCCAAATTTGGAAGTAGTGTTATGGCTAGATATTTAATGTGAAATTCAGATGTGTTGGACGTTGGATGCTAGAGCTTCCAACGTTAGATGCTTTCTTGGTAGCGTCTTATGCCTGTGTAACACACCACATTTTCCACAATAATTTAAAACAAATAAAATTATGGGAAAATTAAAGCTAAACAAAAAATATCTATCTACCAGGAACCTGTGTGCGCGACTAGGAGACTGCAGACTATATGCACTATGCTAAACTTCTACATACCTGCACCTGCAACCGAAAACCATAAGGAAAACGCATGAGTGATAGAAGTCATCCAGTACGCACCCCAAGGAAAACCACGGAAAACAAAACTATAATCTATTTTCCTTTTTAAATTCATTTCGCAAACCATTTTCTCAAAACCTCACAATCCAGGCCCACTCCGACCAAAGCTGCAACTGGGGCTCTACCAGCCCAAAACCACAAGCAAAGGCTCTCAATGGCCAAAACCACACACAATGAGTCGGGAAGCACGGCGCCAGGCAACCAAACTCTGGCCACACGCAGTCCACTAAGGAGCGACCCTGACATTCTGCACTGCCACAGTGTGCCACCTTGTGTAGGAGCCAACCACCGTCCTACTATTCTCCCTCTCTAGAGACCCCTCACGAAGCCAACCCCTCCTTGGGAAGGTTGTCCTGTTGTAGACACCCCAAGTTTACCAATCTTGCAGGAGGGATCTGTTGGCTGAGTTCAAACCCTAACCTAGGCCTTTTAGTTCATGGGGACCCAATTGGGCCCATGAAGGCCCATTTAGTCCCATTAAACCTTGGTTGAGCCCATTTGGGCCCATCACATCATTCCAAGCCTATCGGACTTCATGCAAGCCAATTTGAGCCCTTTTGGCCATTTTGGACCCAATTAGCCCAATCGGGCCCATGTGGGCCCACCAGGCCCACATAGGTCCATTGAACCCAATTTAGGTCCATTCAGCCTTATTAAACCTAATTAGGCTCATTCATTGCATTTT
>JAMKQA010248987.1:0-10394 GCA_024699735.1 Posidonia australis | reverse complement strand
GGATTTTTGCTAACTTCCTTTGGGGTGATCAAGAGGGGACTCACAAACGCCACTGGGTGTCGTGGACTAATGTTTGCTCCACTCTGGGAGAGGGTGGTATGGGGGTGAGAAATCTGAGGGATGTCATGGTTTCTCTACGTATGAAGCTAGCTTGGAGAGTGAAGGCTGGGCATTCTCCTTGGGCTGCCTTCATGAGGGGAAGGCATGGTGAGATGGCTGAGGATCTCCCTCTGGTCAAGGGCCTTGCTAGGTGGAAGCGGATCCAGGAGGCCTGGATTGCGATGAGGGACCACATTCAATGGTCCATTGGTCAGGGTCGCGTGAGCTTCTGGTTTGATAACTGGTCTCGTCTTGGTTTCCTTGCTGAGATCACCGATACCTTCATTCAGGATCCAGAGCTCACGGTCAGGGAGGCCTTTCTGAATTCTTCTACTCTGTTCGACCTCAGGCTTCCTGTGGACATTCTTCAGGGAATTCTAAACCTTCAGGTGGACATCAATGCGGATGTTGATTCTATGGTCTGGGACCTCAATGTGGATGGTTCCTTTTCTGTTAAGTCTGCATGGGAATTGTGTCGTGCCAAGCGCGCTCCTGTGTGGTGGGGCTCTGGGATTTGGGATGCTTTTCTTCCTTCCAAAGTCTCCTTCTTTCTCTGGAGGCTCTTCTGGGGTAGACTACCTACGGACGACAAGATTCAGGGGATGGGCTTTGCTTTGCCCTCAAATGTGTTTGTTGCCGGAATAACCCTCAAGCTGAAAACTCCTACCACATCTTATTTGCTGGTGAATGGGCATATATTTGCTGGAACTGGTTTGCAGGCTGTTTCCACTTGGACAAAGGTTCGGAACTGTCTTTCTTCCAATGGCTGCATAACCTTTTCATCAAACGCAGCAAGGAGTCCTTCCTTCAACGCTTCCAACGCCTAATGGCTGCTGCCGTGCTTTGGGAGTTATGGAAGGCCAGATGCTCTACCAGGTATGGGGGCAAATCTTTTTCTCTCTACCAGATTCTGCTGTCTATCAGACGTTGGACGTCGAATTTTGCCTTTTTGCTGAAGAACCTTAAGTGCCTTAATGAGAAGGAAGTCTCCATTCTCCATATGAGCTTCAATATTACTGGGATTCCATCTGCTAAGTTCTCCCACATTCCTGTCTCCTGGACGAAACCTCCAGTTGGTGCTCTCAAACTGAACGTTGATGGGGCTGCTCGGGGCAACCCTGGTCCTGGGGGGGTGGTGCTGTCATCAAGGATCATCGGGGCCACTTCATTGCTGCTGTGTCCAATTTTTACGGCAATTGTACTAATATGGTGGTTGAGTTCAAAGCTCTGAAGGACGGCCTTGGTCTTTGCTTGCAGTTGGGTCTCCGGTTGTCATACCTAGTGATCGAATCTGATTCTGAGATCCTGGTTTCCATGCTGCTGGGTGGTCGCTGCTTCGACTGGAGGCTCCGGAATGAGTGGAAGGGCATGTTGTCAATGGTGCAGCAATCCATTTCCACTTCTCATATCTTCTGGGAGGCTAATGCGATTGCTGATAGCTTGGCAAATCTTGGCGTTGACTCTCAGCAGTTCCACTTTCTGTCTTCTGTTGGTGAGCTGTCCAATTTTATTCGCGGGAGTTTGTGTTTGGAAATGGCTGGGCTGGCATACATACGTTCTAGGCGCAAATAGCCCCACTATTTTGTATTCCGTTGCATCACAGTAATCTTATTTTGGGTCTCCTAGGGCCCTTCAATTTCCAGGTATAAAAAAAAAACTCAAAACCCTAATTAATTAAACCTAAAACCCTTATTTAAAATCAAGTAATTAAACCCAAAACCCTAATTTAAAATCCCTAAATTAAAACTTGAAAAACCGTAATTTAAAAGCAAGTAATTAAAACCCTAAAAACCCTAATTTAAAATCACTTAATTAAACCCAAAACCCTAATTTAAAACCCCTAAATTAAACTCAAAACCCTAATTAAAATCCAAAACCCCTAAATTAAACTCAAAACCCTAATTAAAACACAAAACCTTAATTAAAGTAAAAACCCTAATTGAAATCCAAAACTCCTAAATTTAACTCAAAACTCTAATTAAAACCCAAAAACGCTAATTAAACTAAAAAACCTTAATTAAAATCCAAATACCCTAATTAAACTCAAAATCGTAATTAAAATCCAAAACCCGAAAACCTTTAAGTAATTAAAATCCAAAAACCCTAATTTAAATTCAATTAATCAAACTTAAAAATAATACTAATTTAAAACTAATTAAACCTTAAATCACAAAATCAAAAATTTAATTAAAATCACGAAAACAAATAATTAAAAACCTAAACCAAAAATCTAAATCTTTTAAAATCTAAAAAAACAAAAACCTAAAACCAAAATATGAATCACCAAGCCCAATTTAGCCCACAGTTGCCAATTCCCCCCTCAATCAAAAACTTAGGTAAGTGAAAAATAATTCCTGCCACCACCGACGGCCTGAGTTTTTCGGCGAGATCTCCAGCGTCGAATCCCAATCAACAGCTGTCCAAGCATGATCTCCCGTGATCTCTGGCTGTTCCCTCCTCCCTCAGGTGCTTGATTCGACGGCATCCAGCCCTTAAGGAGGAGAATCGACGACGCGGAGAGGTCTGGTCGGAGTTTAAAAGGTCAACTGTCGGCAGACCAAAGGTTGCTACCCTTTCAGCGCTTGAATGAACAGAGAGAACCCCCTTTTCGAACCCAGCAATCCCCTTTGCATCCAGACCTCCTTCTCTATCCTTTTGCAGCCTAGAGCACCCTATACCTCTGCCACCAAAGTAATTGCCAAAGCGCCGCCGACAGCCACGTAGGAGGAACAACAGCCACTAGCTAGGTAATTTTCTCCATGCAGTCCATTTTTTTTCTTTTTCTCTTTTAGGTCCATTAGGATTAGTGGAGTCCTCTAGACCGTAGTTTGCCAGAGCAGGCAGGCCCTGTGACCGTTGTCTCCGCCTCCGGTGGTGGGTTCACCACAATCGGCGAGGTCGCTGACCTCCTAGATCAAGAGGAGGCTCCTGGAGCCTCCCTTCCTTCTTCCTCTTGCTTCTCCCTGAGTTCCCAACACTCAAGAGAGGTCCTTCAGGCCACCCGTGCCTAAGAGCCTCACTGACGCCCCCGTCAACCATTGCTCCTCGCCATGAAGCCCCCATGCACTCCGGACACCCCCCCCGCCGCCGCTCATGACCACCTCCAGAGGACCCACCTCCTTGCCAGAGACCCCCTCAGCCTGCCACGCCTCCTTCGCAGCCACTAGAGCAGAGCCCTTGCCACTGCAACTCCTGTCGCCGGCACTAGAGGTGGGAGGAACACCTCAGACCTCCCTAGCCCTCGAAGACACCTCTAGGAGTCTCCTAAGATCACCCCGAAGCTTCTCCGGTCCTTGCCGTGTCAGTGCTAGTTTCCTTCGCTATCATCTTCTTGGGTGTCGACAGCTGCTCGTCGAAGCCAAAGGTGGTGGGAGATCTGCCCCAGCCCGATCCCACGCTTTGGAAAGCTCCGCCGTGCCCCCCTCTAGCCTCTTGGACCATCGCCAGAACCTCTCCACTGCCGCAACATCTCTGGCTAGTCGTTGGAGGTCGCACTAGAGTGAGAACGCTAGCGAACCTCTAGTGAACTTCGAAGGATAGTTTTTTTAGTTTAGGTCCAGTTAGTTTTAAGTTTTTATTCTTAGGTCCTTCAACTATTTCATTTAGGTCCTGTATTTTTATATTTAAGACCTTGCAGTTTTAAATAACTTTTGTTTCTTTATTTTGTTTCGATAAGAATTGCATGTAGCTCCCTACATATTTTAATTTTCTATCTTTATTGCATTCATGCATTTTTTATCACATCTAGGTCCTTGACATCATGTTTTTCTTTGCACTTACGTCCTAAAGTTTTGCACTGAGCCCCTAGAACTTTTAAAAATGAGTTTTCTTTGTAAAATTAGCATTCTGCGCCCTGAGAAACTTCATAATCACACTGATCAACATAAAAGTCTAGTTTTTATCACATTTAGGCCTTGATATTTTGCATGTAAGTCCTTGGATTCACAACATATAGTCCCTGAGCACAGGAAATTTGCATCCAAACCCTTAGACTAATTTCAAATCCATCATTTAAGGTTTTAATTGTTTTCTCACATATTTTTGATATTTTACACTTATTGCATTTCATATTTTGAACTTAATCATAGATTTCATTTAAAAATCATGTTTGCATTGTAAATTGATCTTTAGTTTCATATTTTAGTCACATTTGTGCATATGTGTGAATTTTGCATGTTAGACCATGAGTTTTCAGGAAATTACTAAGGTGCAACTCTCACACATCTCAGTGCCATATTTTCATTTGAACCATCATCTACACATTAGAATAGAAATCACTGTATACATTTTAATCTAGGTTCTCCCCCGTTTGTGTGAATTTTGCATTTTGGTCCTTGTACTTGTCCTTTACTATTTTTACATCATTTTATTGTTTTTAAGACCTTGTCCTTTTTATGTTTTCTTGAAAATAACATTTTCCTGAAATTTCGCATACATTTTGGAATATCTCAACCCATGCATCATCCTCATACATGCATTTATCACATCTAACCATTGAAATGACCAAATTGCCCTTGTATCACCAATTCATGCACATGCATGTTAGTTCTTGCAATAAGTCATGCATAACCTTTGTCTAAGTCATTCCTCAACACCTTTTACACATTTAGGTACATATTCATGCATTTTGCATAGTTTTCATCATATTTGCACCTTGTCCCATCCTTTTCGAGTAAGCCTACATCTTACGTGGTTTTCCATGGATTTGTTCCTTATTTCATTTTCAGAATCCTTCACCCAACATTCGATCTGATTTCCTTTACTCCTACATTTTGGATTTTTCAATTTGATTTGGATTTCATTGCCTAAGGGCATACACTAACTGACCAAAAGGCCCACATTAGCTCAATCACGGATTATTTTCCTTTTTTGATTTTCACGATCTTTTCCCTGATTCTGATGACTCGAGCTGACCCCACTCTTAATCATTTTGATATCGATGTGATTTTCTATAACATTCTTTCCAAAAATGCTGTCATTTTATATGATTTTCTTCATATGTCACCATTTGATCGTTTTACGTGGACTTCTTCTCAATTTTTCCATCTTGATTCCTACAATGTTTTCTATGATTTTGATCGTTTTACATGCTCTTGATCTCGGTGTGGTTTTCTAGAGCCTTCTGTCGAAAAACATTGTCATTTTATGTGAATTTCTCCACATGTCATAGTTTACCTGTTTTACGTGGATTTCTTTGCAATTTTTTCATTCGGATTTCCATGACATTTTCTACAATTTTGATGAGTTGAGTTGATTGCATTTTTGATTCTCTTGAGGTCCGTATGATTTCCTGATCCATTCTCGCCACAAACCTTGTCATTTCATGTGATTTTTTTTATCGTGTCGTATTTTGTGATTTCATCATTTCGTGTGGACTTTTTCGCAGTTTTTGCATACCATCTTGCACATCCATCTAGTCTTGACTTGGCATTCATATTAGCATGATTAGAGCACAATCTAGGTTCAACAAACATTCATTCAGCCTCTAACAAGCGAATTGGACTAGAAAGATCGAGTTTCTCGAGCGTACGGGGGTGCCTAACACCTTCCCCACGCGTAATAGTAATCCTTACCCATCCTCTGGTTTGTGGACATATGGCCTTCATATTTGCATCTCATGCACTCATCTTTTATGGTTTGTTTGTGGTTTTCCTTGTCTTTCCCTTAAAAGACTAGGTGGCAACTCCTTTCCTTTTTGTTTTTATCCTATCTTGTGCCTTCGCCATCTTGGCAGGGCTACGGCCTCCTCCCTTTGGTGTGACTCTGCATCGGATCCCTAGGCAGGCATGGTCACACCTAGGATGGTGACTGAGATCATGTGTTTCTTGGGTCTAGCAGGCTACTATAAGAGGTTTATCAGGGATTTCTCCTCTATAGCTGCACCTTTGACAGAGTTGACTTGAAAGGGAGTTCCGTTCTGTTGGGACTAGAAAAATGTGTATAGTGATGCTAGTGGTGTTGGGTTGGGGTGTGTTTTGATGCATCATGGCAATGTTATCTCTTATGCTTCGTGTTAACTAAAGGACCATGAGAAGAACTACCCGACCCACGATTTAGAGATGGTTGCCGTAGTGTTTGCTTTCAAGCTCTAGCGGCACTATCTATATGGGGAGTAGTTTGAGATTTTCACCGATCATCAGAGCTTGAAGTATATCTTCATGTAAAGGAACATCAATCTAAGGCAGCATTAGTGGGTGGAGTATTTGAAGGATTATGATTTCAGTTTGTCCTACCACCCTAGGAAGGTCAACATGGTCGTCGATGCTCTGAGTTGGCGTACGTAAGTGTTGGCAAGCCTGATGGTTAAGGAGTGGACCATGTTGGAGGATATGCTCAGGGCATGTGCCCTAGACTTCCAAAGGAGTTGTGAGGACCATCTGTCGATGATTGAGTTTGCCTACAATAATAGTTATCACTCGAGTATTAGGATGGCCCAGTACAAAACCCTATATGGTAGGCCATTTAGATCGCCAGTTTGCTGGAGTGAGGTGGACAAGCATCTGTTGATTGGTCCTGAGCTTGTGCAGCTGTACACAGACAAAGTTGATCTGATTTGTCGTAGGTTGTTAGCTGCATAAAGTTGGCAGAAGAGTTATGCTGATAGGAGGCGGAAACCGCTGGAGTTTCTGGTGGGAGACTATGTGTTCCTGAAGGTGTCACCGACCAAGGGTGTCATAAGGTTCGAGAATTGTGGGAAGCTGAGTCCTTGTTATATTAGCCCATACCAGATTACCCAAAAAATTGATGAGGTTGCTTATTGGCTGGATCTACCACCAGACCTATTATCTGTGCACGACATGGAAGTGTTCCTCCATGTCGAGCAAGTGTTTGGCAGACGCATCTCATATGATTCCAGTTCAGCCAGAGGGGCTCTAGGAAGATCTGTCCTTTGTGGAGGATACCGTTCAAATTTTTGACCGTAAAGAGTAGGTATTACATAACAAGGTGATTCCATTGGTTTTGGTGTGGTGGTGGCATCATGGAGCTGAGGAGGCCACGTGGGAGTAAGGAAGCCATCCTAGCATAGTATCCGTATCTTTTTGCCTACTAGTGATTTTGGGGGTGAAATCTTGTTTTAAGGTCGTTAGGATATAACACCTGTAAATTCATTTTGTAATTATTTACATTTTAATAAATTTATTTCTAAGCGGATGTTACAATGTTGAGGCCCAATTGTACAATTTGTGGTTTTTGGGCTTGGACCTCGTGGGGTAGCTTTTGTTTGTGTGTTCTTATGATTGTCCTTACGTGGTTGGCACTATGCGTGTGGCATTGTACTTTTGAGTCCGTGTGTGGGCCAGTTGTTGGTGTGCTTGGTTACTGGCTCGTGCTTTGGAGCTGGTAGGTGTGGCTGGAGGTTGAGTCATGGTGGTTGCATGCATGCATGGAGGGTCAATTGAGCACCTGCGTATATTCCCCGTTGCATGGGTATTTAAGTACCGTAGGCATGCATGTTCCCCTTTGACACTTCCTTCCTCTTCTTTCTCCTCTCCTTCCTGTAGATGCCAATGCCTCTCTTCCATCTTTCTCCCTAGGTTGCCGGTACTCCACCTCCTCTCCTCCATCTTTCCCCACCTTCACCTCTCCTTCCCTCCCACTCATGGCTCCACTCCCTCCTCCTCTCGCTCCCACTCACCCTTCCACTTTCGTCTCTCATTCACCCTTCCCTATTCACCCCTATTTGGTGTGGCTGAGAGAGAGTAGAGGTCAGTGGCAACTTGAGGCGGCGTGTGGCGGTGCGACGAGGTTCCCTAAGGTGTGTGTGTGGCTTTGGAGGCCATGGACATGCCGGTGGTGTGATGGTCGGCTGGAATTGGGCATTGGGTCACTAGAGAGTGCATTTCAAGTATGCACCTCCAATCCAATGTGTAGAAATCATGAAAAATGGTAGAAAAACTAGGATTGCATAAAATCTAGATAAATTTACATTCCGATAATTTATTGCAAATGTTTGGTGATTTATGGTGGTTGTTGGGTTTGGGTCCTTTTTGGCCCCTCTGTTTTTGGAAATTAATATCTCCTTGTGTGGTGAATGGATTTCGATTTTGTTTGTGTGGATTTGGAGTAGACTCAAGGGTCTACAACATATGTTTTATGTGGATTTTATCGTGGTTGTTTGGCAGGTCCGCTCCTCACTCCCAATCGGTAGAAGAGTTAGACATGTGCTCTGGGTCGTTTTCTAGTTTCACAGAAAACGGTTTGGTATGCCATTTTTTTGTCAATTTTGGTCCTCCTGGTTCTAGTTCGGTCAACTGAATCCAATTGGTCTGCTGTTCCAGTACCTTGAGTGTTGGCCATGTGCCTAATTCGGCTGATCGATTCTTTTCGATCGACCAAATCATGGATTTTTGGGCGACCAATTTGGATTTTGGTCTACTGTTTTTGGGCCTAGTTGGTTTTATGAAATCACTTTCTGAGGGTTTTCTAGATTGGTTTGTTTTGCCCATTTGAGATGGGATTGTGAGTTATCAGTGGTGGTCTTGCGGGATAGGTGATGCATCGATCTTGTGGAGATTTTGAAAGAGTTTTCTAAAGATATAAAATGGTTTTGAAAATGGTTTTCAAAGGATTGTATTGGCCCATTTTGAAAATTGTTTTTCTGATTTTCTATGTGTGGGCTGAGAGACTGTGAGACCATGTCGTTCGGACTAGGGAATGTGACGACATTCTCAGGTGGTCGGGTACATCTCCGTAGTTGAGGTCGAGGGTTGAGATACCTGAGGTAGAGATTCGTCGGGTCTTGGAGGCATGAGACTCCTTGATTGTCGTTTTGAGGCTAGAGTTGTGGTCCACGGGTCGAGATATTTTGTGGTATGATATGTCTGCTATCGTCATGAGCACTGAGGCTTGGATATTGTCGGGTGTGGAGGTATGAGGTTCCTTCCTGAGCACTGTGTGGAGGATGCCATGAGAAGGCATACCTTATGGAGGTTAGTGCGGGTGGGATACATGCTTCGTCGCTAGTAGCGTGCTAAGATACAGGATTGCCTTCCCAAGAGGGGTTGGCTTTGTGAGGGTTCTCTAGGTGAGAGAATTGTGGAACGACATAGCTCCTACATAGGGTGACATGCCATGGCAGTGCAGTGCACTTTGGTGACTACTTATGGCCAGAGTTGGTTGCCCAGCATCGGGTTTCTTGACTCATTATGTGTGGTTTTGGCCATTGATGACCTCACTTGTGTTATGGCTAGTAAAGCTTTTGCTTGTCTGGTTTGGCCAGTGTTGGCCATGTTTCTTGTGGTTTAGGCCTGGTAAGGCTTTACTTTCTGGTTTTCGACCTGTTAGGCTTGAGTTGTTGGTTTTTGGTGAATTTGGAGAGAATGATTGCAAAATGGTTTTAAAGAAAAATAATTATAGTTTTGCTTTCAGCTGTTTTCGTAGGGTGCGTGTTGGGTGACTTTTGTCACTTATGCTTATGTCTCATGGTTTTGGGTTGCATGTGCAGGCGAGCATGTGGGTTTTGCATTGTGCATATAGTATGGTATCTTGTAGCCACACACAGAGGTTCCTAGTTGTTTGGATATTACTATTTAGCTTTAATTTCTTGTAATTTAATTTGTTTTAAATTATTGTGGAAATTGAGGGCATTACACCCACATAGCAACAGAAGGATCATCACTATTTAAATCGAGTCCTAATATAAGGTATTCCCCTCTTTTCAAGTCGATGGTGCCCAATTACAACTTTTGGTATCTCAGATAGAGAGAAATATTTCTGGAATCCCTTGTTATTGACTCCCATGTTTGCAACTTGGTCAACAATACCATTTTCTTGTCTATAAATGCGCTGGATGTAGAAAGCTTTACAAACTTTAGAGCTGACTTCCTTCCAATGTGTCAGAAGTCTCCAATGCTGGTATTTATTCACCATAAGTAGATCTACTAGGATTTTAGAGTTAGATTCAATCATGAGGTTCTTCAAATCTAATCCTAGAAGCTCACTACGGAACAAACCATCTTTCAATGCACAAAATTTTGCATAAATATTGGAGCAATTACCATAGGAATTCGAAAAAGTGGCCACCAAGTCTCCATTGTGATTTCTGATAATACCCCCTCCTTCTCTTGGTCCAAGATTACCTCTAGGTGAACCATCAATATTGAGCCTGAAGGTCAAATTATTATTGCACTATGATTACTTATTATGATTGTATGTTAAATGTTGTAAATATGTCTTGAATTATATCTTTGTTTAGGGTTAGTTTGGTCATTTGACCAGTTAGGTGCCCTAGTATTTAAGAAGGCTAAGGCACAGAATATGTAACCTCTTTGGTCATTATGTAGCCCTATTTTGTC
>JAMKQA010248986.1:0-23228 GCA_024699735.1 Posidonia australis | reverse complement strand
AGTCTGTCGCTCTTGATGTCGGTATATATAGTTTTGAATTCATGCTAAGACACTTCAAATCTTTTTCATGTTATAATATTTATGAAAATAAGCACAAGTGAATAATCATCAAAATTAAGATAAGCATACATTAGTCTTTTGTTATCATCAAAATCAAGATATGGCTAATAAAGCCAACAAATGATCCCCCAACCATTTTACTGTTTAGGTCCACAAAGTAAACCCCACTTAACTAAATGCATTCCTTTCCCAACAGAGGGATCTGACTTCCAAAGGAAGTTACTCCTAATCCTGTCAATGTCTTTCTCAACCTGCCTAGGCATGTGTAATACAGACATAAAATACGTAGGAATGGCTGTTAAAACTGAATTAATCAGTGTCAACCTGCCACCAAGAGAGAGAAAATGTGCTTTCCAGTGGGATAATTTGGAGGACAATTTCTCAAGTACAGGAGACCAGTCCCTACGCGTGGCCCTCCTTTAATGTAGGGGTAAGCCCAAGTAAGTGATAGGCAAGACTGCAGACTTACAGCCAAGTAGTTTACATACATTATCAATTGAGTCTTGACCTACCCTAATCCCAGTAAGAGAAGATTTAGAGAAGTTAATTTTAAGGCCTGAGCAAGATTGGAAGCAGCACAGAATGCATTTTATATTCACAATGTTTTCAACACCATCAGCTAGGAATAAAATGGTGTCATCCGCATATTGGATGTTTAATACATGAGAACCCCCCGTGAGGGAATTGGATACCTTGAATAAGATTGTGGCTTAATGCTAACTGTAGCATACGATTCAAGATATGGGTAGCAATAATGAAGAGTAAGGGGGATATGGGGTCCCCCTGTCTTAGTCCTTTGGCAGCTCCAAAGAAGCCGTGGGATGTGCCATTTAGTAGAATGGAAAATTTTACAGAAGAGATGCACATCTTTACCCGAGATATCCATTTCCCCCCAAAGCCTAATCCCTGTAGGGAATCAAGGAGGAATTCCCAATTAACCTTATCAAAGGCCTTCTCGAAATCCAACTTCAGAATAAAGCCTAAAGTCTTAGAGGCATTCATGAAGTGTAGAGTTTTCTAGGCTACTAGGAAATAGTCCCCAATAGAGTGACCAGAGAGGAAGGCACACTGTGAGTTGTTTATGACCTTGTTAAGAGTAGGGGATAGCCTGGAAGCTAGAGTTTTGGTGAAAATCTAATAAATACTATTCACCAAACTTATAGGTCTAAATTCTGCAATTGTATTAGCTCCTAAGCGTTTGGGAATAAGAACAATAAAGGTCTAATTTAAGGGGGATAGAGTATCTGGATCACTAGATGTGAAAATGTGATGAAAAATATGCATAATATCTTCTTTCAACAGATCCCAGAACTTTTGGAAGAAGAATATAGGAAACCCATCAGGTCCAGGACTTTTGTCTCCTTGGAGCCTAGTTAAGTTTGCCTTAACCTCTTCCTCTGAAAATGGTACTTCAAGAGAATCAAGATCAGAGATCTTATTGGAAACCAAACAATCCCAGTTAAGGGAGGCACTAGATCCTTGTTGACTGTTGAATTGCTGATAAAAATGTTTTTCAATTTCCTCTCTAAAAGCCAGAGGGGAAGTAATCATAATAGAGTCAACAGTAAGAGAGAAGATAGCATTATTTCTCCTATGTGAATTGACCACATTATGAAAGAAGGAAGAATTAGAATCTCCCTCTTTCAGCCATTGAATTCTAAATTTTTGTTTCTAGAAAAGCTCTTTTTCTTTTAAAAATTCAAAGTGCTTATCTCGCAAAGCTTGTTTCTCTCTCCGAGTCTCCTCGTTTAGGATAGAATACTCTGCTAAGCAATCAATGTTTTGTATACGAGATTCAATGTCACTTAATAACTGATCTCTTTTCAGTCTAATCGGGCTAATCCAATGTTTTAAACTTTGCTTTAAGAATTTCAATTTATAAGTAAACCTAGCCAGAGGATTAGCTGAATAAAATAAATCTCTCGACTTCAGCTAGCAGTCCTGAATAAAAGATTGGCATCCTTCAAAAAGGAGCCAGGATTTGTAGAATTTGAAAGGAGTCGGGCCCCAATTTTGCTTTACGGTGTTCAATATGATTGGGACATGGTCAGAAACTACTCTGGCCTTCCCAGAGCAGAAAGAGTTGGGGTATTTGATCAACCAAGAAGTTGAGGCAAGGAAGCGGTCAAGTTTGACCATCGTAGGTTCAGCCTGAAGGTTAGACCAAGTATATGAGCAGTTAATGGGGGAGAGATCCACCAGATTTTTACCATCGATAAAGTCATTAAACCTTAACATATGTGTAGAAATCCTAGGGCAAGAGGAATGCTCGTGAGAGTATCTGATCAAGTTGAAATCTCCACCTATGACCCAATTTTCATTGACCACTTGGCTGAGACCTCGCAATTCCTCTAGAAAATCAGACTTAAGTCTGGATACACAAGGTCCATATACCCCAGTGAGCCACCACTCAAAGTTTTCCTCAAGTGATAGAAAGTGTAAAGAAAGGCAGTAAAGGCCCGGGAGGTGAGTCTTAAGGCTCAACTTTCTGCCATCCCAACCAATCAAAATGCCTCCAGAAGCACCAGAAGAAGCAAGGTATAACCATGAAATAATTTTCTTACCCCCTAAAGCTCTAAGCAAGGTAGGGGTGTATTCATCTTTCTTAGTTTCAGTAATAATGAGTATGTCAAATTTTTGTAATCTAACTAGATTACGAATAACACGTGATTTAGAGCAAGATCCTAAACCTCTTATATTCCATGCTGCAATAATCATAAACACATATTAGAGGAACGAGAGGGGGGGTCCCTCTCACAAGAGCAACTCTGATCTCTCAGGAAAATGGGATATTTCCCTTGATCGAGTCTACTTGGGGAAAAAAAAATTTGTGCCTCTGCATTAGTTCTAAGGGAAATACCTATCTTTCCACAAAACTCTTGAAAGTGCTGATAGGAGTCCCAAGTCAAGGGGTCTAGGTCCTTATCATGCATATTAGCCATACATAAATCACAACTAGAGTGAAGGGAGGCAGGCAAAGCATCAAAATTAGCAGGAATAACATTACGAGACATATGATCTAAGGAATTCACAATGGTACCTGGGGCATGAATCGGGGTGTCTGGGTAGGAGGGATGTGGTTCAGTGGGTTTCTCAGCCGTTACTTCCTTCTCCATATAGTCGTACAAAGCCAGTAGCTTCTTGAACTTTCCCACAGAAAGATTCCTGGCACGAATCTCTGCTTGGACGAAGTTGGATTCGTCGAGGGTAGCAGGAGTGTCGCCGCCCTGGGAGCAGTCCATTTTGGTAGATGGGGAGGAAGAAGTTTTATACCATCCTTCCGAGGCAGGAGGAGTGGGAGAAGTTTTATTCCATCCTTTAGAAGTAGTAGGAGAAGGGGAAGCTTTGTACCAACCTTCAGAGACAGATGGGGTGGGGAGAATCCCCGCAGAACCAAGAGAAGGAGAAGGATCACTTGCATGTGATAGAGAGGAAGACCTAGTCCAAACATTTACCCCAGGTCTAGAGTTTTTCCCGGACCTGTTCCCACGCTAGCTCTTTGTAGCTTTGAAGGATTTCCTACTAGGTGGGGGAGCTTTCTGATGAGTGACGGGAGAAGGCCTAGAGGGTCAGGCTGTAGGGGTGTGCTGAACAGGGGGAGGGGGCGCAAATATCTCAACTAGGTCTGAACTTAACTGGATAAACAATACGACCAAAAGCATAGAAATGGGTATCAAGTAAATCTTTGCCGTGATGCAACAAAATACGGCACCGAGCAAAACTTTGTTGTTTTACACTCTCAACAGAGAGATCCACTTCTAGGAGGTCCGCAAAGTCAGCTACCATGCATCTAAAGGTGGTGTGGAATACATTCTAGTCTGACCCATACTCCCTCCTCTCTGAGGGTGAAGACCGCATTAGATTGTGGTGTCCAATGGGTAAAAGAAGCTGAGAGAGATTGCAAGGAAGAACCGTAGAGGTTCAGGATGTCTATCTTTATCTTAGGGTAGGGGAATCTCAGGAGAAATTTACTGAGGGCCGAATCCTTGACTTCGACCCCAGAAGCCAAGGGCCAGTGGGTCACTATGTGGTGCTCGAGAAGCTCCTTGGTTAGCTGGGTGGAGTGGGAAGATACTAGAGCACAACAGGAGAGGGAAAGGACAAGATCGCAGGTAGCCTCTGAAGGAGGAATGATGGTAGGGAAGTGAGGGGATAGGCCCGCCATGCTTGGGAGAGGAGCGGTCGGTTTCCCTTCCTGGAAAAATTTGCATACAGCCACAGAGTGAGTAGGAGAAAGACAGTGAAAACATAAATCCGAGTATTTGCAGTTGCTCTTGATGTGGCTTAGAAAGCCACAGCCAAAGCAACGGCTGGAGGCTCGACAGAAGGTTACCAGGGGAGAGCAGGGCTTCCGACGCTTCACCGTGGTCCATTCCGCTGGCACAGCAAAGGAATGAGACTCTTTGCTCCTTTGGTCAGGGGTAGGAGAGGCAAGGGGAGCAAAATGAAAGCCAAAAGATAGGGGAAGGATAGAAGGATCCAGAATGTCAGAGGGTATCTCAGCGTCAGAAGATCGTGCGAGAGAGAGACCGGAACCGTCACTAGAAAAGGGGGCGAGGGAGTCGTGCAGACAACGCTTGGAAGCGACTGGCAGGCGTCGTGAGTGACAGATAAGCGACACTTAAAATGACATTCGTCATAAAAGCACTTATTAACCGTAATGGAGTGGGATTGCTCTGCCTCAATTTGAGCCTCGAGCAGTGTGCGTGACTCCGAGTCGAGTTCGAGGAAATTCCGAGGTAAAGAAGCCAAGCGGTCAGAGAACGGAAACGACAGGCAGTCGTCAAGAGAGGCAGGAGAGCTGCGCAATAAATGCCTGTTGTCAGAAAAGCTCTCATGAGCCAAAGCGTGGTGAGAGAGATCGGCGCCGACTCGGGACTCTAGCGCCGAGTCAAGGTCAGGGTAGGCACAAGGCTCACAGGTATAGTTTAAAGCGTCGGACCCCCAAGAAGTTTCTGGATGTAGGTCCATGTTAAAGGGGGGCTTACAGTGATCCCGCGGTAATACAAGGACACAAAAGGAAGAAAAGTTCCACACGGAACACGATGCGGTCTCTGCAGTGTCAGCGGAACTGACAGGGGCTGCAGGCTGCCGCCCATCCGTCTCCGTCAAGGAGTTGCTAGGTTTCCGACCACCCACCGGTGGCAACCTGCCGGACGTCGCCCCAGTGAAGACCACTGGGTCAGAAGGGGAGGAGAAGGGAGGGAAACTCTCAATGTCTGGGGGGCAGACTGAGGAAACGACCACCACCGAAGAGCAAGCCTCGATATCACCGGAGAGCCGCCACAAGGACGGAGACTCCACAGGAAGAGTCTGAACAAGATCCCTAGAGTAGGATCTCGCAAAAAACTCGACAGTGAACGGGAGATTTCTCCAACCAAATAATAGGAGAGCCATGTCCAAGCTCAGACGATAGAGATTCAAATTCATAAACCAACTAAAATGTAAAGATTTAACATGCATAAAACAATCCACAGCTAGATCTAGATTAACTGCTAGAGGAATGGTAGATAAAGAGCTGTCATATACCAACCCAAACAACGACCCAAAGAGGCCAAAATAAAATTCGGAGCCACCGCGCAAGTGGATATTCCGACAGGAAAACCCTAGCTGAGCGATGGGTTCCAAGGGGAGGAGGTTATCTGCCTCCGATGGTGGGATACCGTCGCAGAGAGAGGCAACGGGAGGAGGAAGCACCGCGTCAACACATACCTGCGAGGAAGGGAGGAACATCTTCCCCGAACTATGGATCCGTGTGCCATCGGAAGGAAGTGCATCCCTCTTCACCCAGAGCCTCTCCTCGGAGTCGAGGGAAGTGGCAGAGTCCGCCACAACATGGAATCTCCTAGGTTTGCGACGAGAGTTGCAGATCGGAGCAGTGGGAGAAGAAGCGTCCTCCTCCTCCGTGAGGCTAGCCTTAAAGGCCTCCCAGTCGAAGGAGGTGGCGCGGAGAAGGAGGGCTTTCAAGCAGTGGCTAGGGTTTCGTGATCTGGAACGGGGGACCTTATAGTTTCGCATTAATTTTACAATATGCACTTGTCTTCTTCGTAAGGAAAATTGCAAACAACTTTCCTTATTATAAAACACATGTTCATCGTCTTTTTTTTAGATGTGAACTCCTCTTGTGATGTACAAAATTCCCATTTTTTGTTAACACTCTCATCTTTTCCCTTATCTCCCGTTCCTTGTCAATTCTTCCTTTTCTACCAACGTCGTCGCCCATCACTCTCACACTCATGCCTCTTCTGGTTCCACCAACCTACTACCACTCCTAAACCCATACCTCTTCCTATTCCACCCATCTCTCACGTCCATGCTTTCGTCTCCTTCTTTGGTACATCTTGGATGAAGATCGGAAGGAAAAAAGAGGAAGATCACTATTGCGTCATAGAAGAGATTGAAAGGAGAACAAACCCGCCTCCACTATGTCGGAGAAGATACTAGAAGGAGTAGATTGGAAGGAGAAGAGACTCACCTGTGTTGCCGCTTCCACTGTTCTTTACTAGGTATTTGCTAACCTTTTCTGCATTTATGGAAAGTTGGGATCTTTGTGTGTCATTGAGCAACCAAAATCAAAATTAAGCATGAACCCAACCTAATCTTGGTCAAAAATGTTGTTGGAGATCAAAGAGGAGGACGAGGAAAGTAGCAGACTCCCAATGCCAGAGCCAATGCTAGTTGTTATGGAGAACAAAGAAAGAGGTAGATGAGATTTAAGTGGAGAGTAGCAAGTACTAAAGCCTTCTTCTTCTATCACTGACCAACCTCACTTTCCTCTTGCAACAGTATTCTTTTTGGGTATTGGATTTATGGCTAACATTTGGTCGTATTGATGCCAAGAGGACCTTTCAACCACCATTATTCCCATCTTTCGTGTTGTTACAGAGCAAGAGATAAAGAAACGAAGGTGGGTAGTACATATACTTCTGTTTAGGACTAATTACCATGTCTAGATCCAATGTTCTGTATTTCTTTTCTTTTTCCTGTTTCTTTTTTTTAACTAGATAATATTGTGCATTTCATTGCACACAAAATTACCTTGCTTAATTGCTTTTTGTTTAAATACTACACATATGATTGGATTTCGATTTTGGTATCATTCAGGAAGGTTCAGGCTTGATTTTTGATTTTGGTATCATTCAATTTGTATTATTTGGTATCATTTTTGTATTATAATAATGTCATTCCTGTAGAATACAACAATGATGTATGAGTTGGTGTAATATTAATGTACATAAACTTAAGTCCCAACAGTATATTGTCATTTTTGTATTTATCATGATTATGATTTTTATTTAATCTTTTCCAATTTTATCTCAATTCTTCTTCAAATTATGTGTTTATGGTCTGATACAAATTTTGGTCTAACGAATTTCTTTGATTTACTGAATTTCTGGTAGTTAATTTTTTTTATATACTTAATCATTTAAGGTTTCCTTGCACAAAATTTGATCTTATATTTGAAAGTTAATTTCTTTATATCTTTTATATCCATGGCTCATGCTCATTTGATTATCATTATGCCTTGATTGTTTATTTGGCTCTTATAAGCTTTCAATATATGCATTAATGGACTAAATAAAGTATTCTTATAAATTTCATATGTGATTAAACTTAATTAGCATATTTTATTTTGTTAAGTTATGGGCTATAGTGCTATATCTTTTTCAATCATGCATGGTGTATGGATTAATGCTAGTCTTTGTTACACCTTCTAGTTCTTTTTGCTCATGTCATTTATGGGGTTGAGATTTTTTAAAACTACATATTCTTTCTCATGATGTTATTGAAATTAGTACTTAAAGTTTGTGATGTTGCCTATGTCTACAACGATATATCTTTTTGCTATGATATAAGTGGAGTTTTATTGAATTATTATTTTTACCTATACTTGATGTTAAGGCGAGCATATTGAATATATTTTAATTCTATCATATGTACATAATTGAATATCTTTTATATAAAAAATCAATTTTTGAAAATTTTCATTCTTATTGAATATCTTTTATTTCTATCATATATTATTCATTGACTACAGCATGAAAGTTAATTTTGATGATTTTTATTGAACATCTTTTATCTTTTGATAATGCTCTTGCTTATATTACTTTATTTTTTGGATTTACACCTTCTATTCTTTTTGTTTAATTATGACAAAAAGGGGAGAGGAATTGGAAGGTATTCCAAAGCTATTTTTTTGAGCTTATCATGTTATTTTGAGTAAAGTGGGTGAGTCATACTTGAGTATATTTGTGTTTTAACTTGGATTATATCTTTTTGATATTCTTTTAAATGTACTCATATAGTTAGGGAGAGTATTGATGTTTTTATTTAATGCATGTTCTAAGAAGGAGCCATTTTTGAAGAATTTCTCTACGTTGACATGCCACATGAATATCAAAATGCTTCAGGTTAGACAGCCCTTGATTATGTAAAAGCAATTCAGGAAACTGTGTTCGATCACCATATTTCACTTTTAGACCAGGCAACTCCACTTCATTTGTTTCTGTATCAGACATAATAACAATATCTTTATTAGTTAGTTGTGAACATATGCAATCTTTTTTTTATATCTATGAGTTTCATTTATCGGTATGTAGTAAATATTACTTTGCGACCAAAATTTTCACCATTTTGTAATGCTTTATATGATGCTTTTAATATTAGAAAATTTTGTCTCCTCCAGTTACTTTTCTTTTCTCCTTATGTCACTATGATGGATCCTATTGTTGTCAGGTGCTCATCTCCTATGCTATGTAGGGGTATTTAACATGACAGCTGGTCCCTTGCACTAGAAATTGCTACAAAGAGCAAGATGACTACGAGGGAAAACCATTGCTTCTTTTTTTTCCCACTTGTGTGTGCTTCTTTTGTTCGTTTATGTCAAGAAAGTAGTCTACATTTTGTAAAGAAAGCTTTATTAGGTTATATTTATGCTTTTAGTTCAGCATATCCTTAAGTAGAAGCAAGTGTGCACTTTATGTTTTTTTTTTTTTTGAAATCGGTATTCTGTTTTTTATATATTCCAAAAGCATAGCCACATAAAAGTCAAAGTGTAAGGAAAATATTACAGTTTCACAGCTCCAACTGATAAGGAGCAGAGAGTCAAAGTACTGAGGCTTAAAAATATTACAGAATCAAAAGAGAGTATGTGAGTAAATAAGTTAACAGTGGCCAACAAGAATTTAGCCAATTAAAGGGAATTGTCATCCACAAGAACAGGGGTGGACACATTTTCATCCCCAGCATGCTGATTAGTATTTGCAGCCATAGGATCAATATCCATGTTTCTATTGTGCTGAAAGGAAGTGAAGGAATGCAGAATCTCATTTTTTTCAAAAACTGCACCCAAACACTGAATCCAGCAAAGAGTCAAAGATATAATATCATTAACAATCATACAGTTATTTCTGAGAATACCCCTAAAAATTCTATTATTCCTTTCCTTCCAAATAGACCAAAGGAATATTTACACAAAGGTATGAAAACCTATATCAGGCATATCAAATTTTAACACAGGCGGCATATTAAATAAGTCTGCTATAGATAGGATTGCAGGGTACAAGGGGGTAATTGCAAAAACATTCCATATAGAGTAAGTAAATGGACAAAATAGGAGGAGATACATTACAGATTCAGTATTGTTATTACAAAAAATACAACCAGTGAATTTGTAGTAATTATTAAAGTTATGAATTACTAACAAAAAAAGCTAATGATATGAAGTTTTACAATCTCATGGCTTTTAATTCTTTATGTGTAGGTAGATAATTTTAACTTTAAACAACAAAATATAAAAGCACTGTAAGTTCTAAAGTTCAATAATCTTATGATTTTGAAAGTCTTTATAAACATAGATACATTTGAATATAAACATTAATGTTCCAAGGTAACTGGGATTGACTCCAATTGTTTTGCTACACATAAGGAAGTAAAGAAGTAATCGAGAGAACAGTCTTGAGAATAAGTGATTAAGTTGGTTTCATATTTTTCTTTCATTTGAGTTGTTTTCTTCTTCTTGTATATATATGATGCACATGCTCTTAGCTCATTTTGATATGGATCTTAGCTGTAAAAAGAGCACTTTGATGCATCTTTATAACTTTTGATAGCCTAAAGGAAACATCTCATGTGTTAAACTTTTCTCGCTTTCCTTCGATTTAATGGTTGATCATGCTTCAGAACTTATTCTAATTCAATTTCTTTACATCTTGTTCATTTTTTAGCTTTTTCTTCAATGTTTGAGGAAAGATATCAAGAAATGTGTCTCTGAATTATCAAGGGGGAGCTACAATTCAATACATCTTTCAGTCAATTTTTGTAAAAAGATAGGAGGTAGTTAATTAACCATGCAACGTTACTTCTGGAAGTTCTCTGCCATTGGCGGGAACAACACGCTTCCCAAACCAATCGACGTGGCATTTCAGGACCAACAGCAACCCCATGCGCGGCACCTCACCCCTGCGTACGTATACGCTATCTATTTGAAGAAGCTTCTTCATCCCACACGCTCAACGGCTCATCGTTGAGAGTTGCATGTTATATTAAATATTATATATGTACATTAAATATTTAAATCTAATATTAATGTATTTAATATGTTATATTATATAGTACTATTATGTATGTTACGTACTTAGATTTTATATATATTAACATTGTATTAAAAGAATATAAGAAATCTAATTAACATTATATGTGTTTAAAAAAAACTTTATTATCTATATGTATTTTATTAAAAGGTTAAACCACATATCGAATCAGACTAAACTAATTTTGTGTGATTCAGTTTGATTTGGTTCTAATAGTTAAAATGATTCGATTTCGTTTGAAAATTGTTCAAACCAATTATTATAATTTGATTTGAGGTTTTACTTCTAATCGAACCAAATCAAACTGTTTGCATCTCTAATCTCAACTAATCAACGATTTTAAGTAAGTGTATGGCTTCAAGGGCAATGATGATTTGAACGATAGATAGTTGTTAAGGCTCAATTGATTACGAAACACTTCAACCACCAAGAAAGTGTTGTCTATGACAAGACCTTAAATCCGATGATTGAGTGTACAAGTAATAAAATAGTTTTATGTTCTGCTCTTAAATATAAAAACTCAAGAAAGAGAGGTAATTTTTAATACTTCTTTTATATTTTTTTAATGAGTAAATATAAAATATAAGGAGACTTTTAAAAAATAAGGAGACAATTATCCATGCAAGGACTCCCTTGCCTCCTTTACTGATCCTTAATTAAACCTAAAATCAAATTGAAACTACTTATTTTAATCAAAAGTTAGTTTCTTGACAAAAGTTATATATTATAGTCTTGAAATTTTTTACTTAAATATCCTCAAAAACATAGTAAATAGCTCGTACACCCTTCTAAAATAGTTAAATTAATCGTACTTACAATACCCTTGTGTTTAATAAACATTGGAAACAAGATGTTAGCTTCATTTTTCTATCGTTAAAAAGACTACTTTGCTCTTGTTGCTTGTATACCCTTAAAAAATGTGAATTCCAATGCTTTTTTTTTTCAAATAATCGTGTCTTCATTGAAGATAGTGGCATAAAATTGTTAAGGTTATTATTAAAAGAGAAGAAATAGGAGGGAAACTTAGGGAAATGCATGATATGAAGGTTAGTCTTGAAACTAAATAAGTAGAGATATTTTTCATCTTTTCATATACTAAGTTAGAAGTTAACCCTAGACAAACTAACGGCATATTGCAGATTTTTATGAGAGTGTACAAGTAATTGGTTATTTTATGAGAACATCTATATTATCTATCAATACCTAATATACTAAGTAAAATAAAAAGGTGTCCACATATTTCTTATATGTAGACACTTAAGTAAAAAAAAGAAAATCCTCTTTTTTAAATTTAAAATCACAAAAAAAGTTGATTACGGTCTTTTGTAAAAAGAAAAAAACCTCCAAGTAGAAGATCTATTTTAAACTACATTTGTGGGAAAATATTTTATTCTAAATTATTGTTAGAAACGCTCTTACAAACGGCTTATCGGGGCAATACTTCTTATATATAGACACTTATGTAAAAAAAAAAAAGTCCTTTTTTTAAATATAAAATCATGAAAAAATTTGATTACTATTTTTTGAAAAAAAAAAAAAAATCCTCCGAGGAGAAGATCTATTTTAAACTACATTTTTGGGAGAATATTTTATTCAAAATTATTGTTAGAAACGCGGTTACAAACGGCCTAACGGGGCGAGATGGGCAGCCCTTCCTCTATGGGACCATAACCGGTATCTTTTCGCTTCACTCCACTGCACTCCACTCCAGGATGCTCCGCCCACCGCCCTCCTCCGTCACCACCGCCGCCGCCGCCGCCGCAGCCGCAGCAGCAGGTCGCCCCTCATTCGTCGTCTTCTCCACCAGAACCACGCCCCCACGCGCCACTCCCGCCCGCCCGCTCCCCGTCTCCTCCACTCCTCCCGCTTCCTGTCGCCTAGCGCCGGCCTTCGGATCGACGAACCTGCTCCGATGCATCGCGCGGGAGGAGGCGGCTGTGGAGACGGTGGATGAGGGGAAGGGGTCAAGTGTGGATCGGGATGCTGCGGAGGAAAGCGGGAGAGAGATTAAGGAGCTCGGTGTTGCGATCGGGATGATGGGGGGCCCTAGGTTCAGGATGGGCGCGGGAGATCGGGGGTTTCTGATCTTCTCCTTCGTGGCTCTAACGGTAGCGCTGAAGCAATCTGACATTGTTTTTGCCCGCAAGGCTTAGCAAAACTGATATGTTGTAGTCTTTCGTTTTCCCTTTCTTGGGCAATTGCAGACGTCCATCGCGTTTACTAGCATGGTGGTTGCAGCTGTTCCCGCTCTGCTGGTAAGAGACATGTCTTCTTGTTGTTTCCGTTGTTTTTTTGAGTTGAGATCGAAATGTTCTAGTTGAGGCATTGGTGAACTATAATTGGTTATCAAATTGGCCGGAACTATAATTGATCTGTTCAAATGACGTTATTATCTACATCAATGAGAGCCTATTCAGATGCCTTGCTAAAACTAGGTAGCTTTTAGCCTTTTATCGACATTTATTATTTAAAGCTAGGATATTGATAGTCGACTTTCTATTTTTTAAAGCATCATCCATAAATCATGCTTATTGCTATATCATTTATTTTTCTCTAGGCAATGAGGAAAACTGCAATATCTCTCGCAAAGCTTGCAGATACTGCTCGTGAAGAGCTTCCTAGTACCATGGCTGCCATTAGACTCTCAGGCATGGAGATCAGTGATCTCACTGTAGAGCTTAGTGACTTGAGGTAAAAAGGAAAGTGGAGGCATTTTTTCTCACTATAGAGTATAATGGTTTGCATTTATTTGAAAACCATTATACTTGTTGGAGTGGTGACCATAATGACTCACTGGTTAAGATGGATGATTATCGTCTATAAATAACAAAGTGATGTTGAAAAATCACATTGGTATGAGATGCTAGAACAATATTAAAAAATGAATTTTGCACCTAATTACCCTTACTAGCTTGTCTCTATTGATAATGAATTCTTGTTACTGTGCTTGGACAATCACTCTTGTTTGATTTCTCATTGTCCAAGTATCCATCTTTTTTTCTAAAAAACCGGCCTTATAACCATATTTTTAATCTTTAATGATGCCTTTCTGATTTTTATTGATCACTTAAAGCTTTCACTCATTTTAATTAATTTAAATTATTTATTCTATATGCAAATCTTATTTTGTTATCAAATTAGTGTTGTGATCCAATTGTTCTTCTTTTAGACAATCCTTTTCTTCTATGTACCTCTATATAGTTTTCAAATATTACTTGTTTTCAAATGTTTTTACATTTGATGGAAGATACATCTTGCTTTTTTGGCTGGTGGATTTTCAAAACAAGGACACACTAGCTTTCGGAGTGACTTCATAAAAATCTATTTATCATAGTTTTCAAATGTATTCAATTGATGCAGCTTCATAAAAAGCCATATAATAATATGATTGGAGAAAATGAAACCACGTGATTTTTATGAGGGTGGTTTTTCTCCATGTTTTTGAGTAACCTGTTCAAAGGATGAGACGTTGGAAATACCCTTTGTTGCATAGGTTATTTTAATATAACAAATGACACCCTCCAATGAACTTAGATATTTTTGAGTTGTTAATTGGTAAGTGCCACATTGTCATGAACTTCACGAAACATGGTTGACAACTCTTAGGGCTGTGGTTGCTTAATTTGCATCACAATGTCGTAAATTTAATGAATACATCTTATTATATCCTAATATTTTTGTCAAATTTTGATCTCATAACATATAAAGATAACAAATCTAGACTTATATAAGAAAAAAAGAAACTTCATTGAATATAATCATAGTCCCTATACTCAAATCAATTAACCATCACTTGAAGATAGATGTGGCACAATGTGTTGATGGGTCACGTTCATCAAGCATTAGATGATGGATGGGGTCAGATGTGGGTCATATACACTTGTTTTTAACCTGCCAACCCATTTGTTTTATCTTCAGCTTTCACAGCGATTACTCACCTAAAGAAGCTTTTTGCCAATGTTGCTGGCTACACAATCATTTGAAAAACCTGTTCTTCATTGTTATCGCTTAATGTAATATGATAGAGAATTAATAGTGATATTGACAGACAATAGTGCATGCAAATTCAAGCCATTTTTCAAGTATCTGCCATAAGGTTTGTATCTGTTATTTAAAGAGTGTTTGGTGGAAGTAGTTGATGTAGATGGTTTTAGTGATGTGTATTATTTAATACAGTTGCGAGCTTTATTACTTGGTCTTATAACAGGGCATCCAAAAATTTTATTTATGTGAAAATGGAAATGCCTAGGGCTGGAAGTATATGTTAAATGACAATGGAAGCTCATGTATTTCCTGAACGTTCATGAAATGATTAGGATTTTCAAAGATCCCGCATATTTATGCATGAAGCATGGGAACTGAAGAATTTAGATTTATAAATCACTGAAATGTGCTCAAATATAACTGGCAATTGTGAAGTTTAGTTGGAAATTTTGAGCAGATCAAGTCTTTGATGTGAGGAAGTTAGGAACCATGCAAAAGTATGATCCTTATGGCATGCCTTGATCCCTAGTGAATCAGGACAAGCGGAAATATTGTTAATTGTGACCTAGTACGGATTGAAATCATTGAAAGCAGTCTGTAAATAGGAATTCAACTATGTCATTCTTTAACACCATCATGCGGATTCTGATGCGCACCTTCCACGATCACATATCAATCTATCATGGTGTTATGCCATTCAATTTTGCAGACAGATTTCTATATGTTGAATAATAAGTTAGCTGGGTGGGCGACATAGAGGTGTTTAGTTTGCTATAATCTGGGCAAAGGCATTCCAAATGCACATGGGAAAAAGGGTGAGATATATGTGTAGGAATTTGCTTATTTCTTTTTCCTAGAAGAATAAAGAAAGTACCGGCACGTGTTTTCTGTTATAAGATAAATGATAAATATTATACATTTGTTTTATTAATATTCTTATATATTTATCACTGAAGGTTTTTTATTAGAATGTTGTCCTGAGATCTCAGGTTCAATACCTGCTAACATTCAAATATTGATGCATTCTGTTCATCACTAAAAACAAAGCTTTTTTATTAGATGTGAACCACATGTTGTAATATAAGTAACTTGTGTGAGACCTACTTGATAATGTTATGCAAGCACATAGTATTGCCAGCAGTAGAATAGTGTCAGTCAAGTACAAATGATTGCCCACCCTAGAAGACGACGTATGTCATGTTCTTTGTTTAATTGGTATTTTGGATCTTGCATTTTATGATGCTGCTTCTGTGGTACTGCAGTCAAGAAATAGCTGATGGTGTTACCAAATCTGCACAAGCTGTGCAAGCAGCAGAGGCTGGGGTCCGACAAATTGGTGCTTTGGCTAGACAGAAAACCATGTGTATGTTAAACTTACTTCTCAGCCTGTTGCTTTTTTACTATTTTCCTGTTAGAATTTTATAGTTTGCATATCTTCTGCATACAGCAATGATAGAAGAACGAGCAAATCTGCCCGACATTACTCTGAAACCAGTTGTCGCAGGTGTGGCAAGGAAGACTTCTCTTGTTGTAGGCCAGGCTAAGAAGACATTCATTAATATTTTCTCCCAAGGCGAGTCTAACTTGGGATGTCTTGACAGGCTGGAAGACTGAATAAATAACAAATCATTGCAGAACAGCATAGAGATGCTTAGAAAGGCAAAAATTTTACTAACGGCGTACTGAACCATCTCCATCCACAAGTCTGTAGTTCCTGCTTGATTCAGATTGGTTCACATAGTGAACATCTTATGTTTTACCTAGTAGGTTCTAGGCTGCCGTAGGATATATATGTCTGGAGTCTGTACAACCTTGCCCTTGAAAGCAGATGCTTGAAGAGATTAAGAACCTTGTGCAGTAGTCAGAACTCAAGGATGAAAAGGACGCCAAATGAAGATGGGCGAATTGTTATCTGGTCGTCCTTAATGTATGGTGAAAATTTTCTGTGTCCCCTTTATGATGTTGAAGGGTCTCTAGTTTGTAGAATCTCATCTTACTTACAGTTTAGGCTCATCAACGCGATTACACGGAGAAGAAAATGACAAATGTTCCATGTTCATATTGTGGGAGGGTACATAATAGTGTGCTTGTTTAAGAAATAGCAAGGATGGTTACAAGTTTGCAATTGGTGGTTTCTTAGGAACGTTGAGTTGGTGTGCTGTTGAGCGATGGATGACGTTCTTGCAGCCTTATGGGTCATTTCACATCGAGGCTTTTTTGGGCCTGATTTTATAGAGGTCTTTTGGTTTGAAGCTTTTTTTAAAGGAGATTTGAAACCCTCTTACAATGGATCTCAGGATGTAGCCCAAGGGAATTTTTTTTCCTAATAATTACATATCTGAGATCGGCATGTTACAGGTATAATTATTGATTGATTGCATTGTAAGACATTTTCTTCGAATCCAACATTTTTTCACCACTATAAGATTTTGTATTACCTACTAAAATGTATGCCGTTTGAAAAGTGAAGTTCTATGTTTCGGATTTTTGTTAATCATGACCATAGGTGAAATCGAACCCTCCATATAGAATCTAGTTTATTGCCAACAACAAACAAGACTTTAGGTGCCAATAGATGTACTTTTCTCTTATCTTGACTCTAGCTGTGTTATCTGTTCAGTAGAGTTGCATTTTCACTTCTTGTTGCACACATTTATTGTTCAAGAAGAATTACAAATTCCTATACAATTATTATGATATTTAGTCATCCGGTAGTTTTAGGAGATTGTTATTTATTGTTTGTCAATTCTTATGTTAACCAGACACGGATCCTCCAGACACGGATCCTCTAGTGATCTGCATTGCACCAGATATGGTGGTTTTCTTCATCTTCTTCGTTTGAAAACCTAATCGATTACTTTCCATCCACTACGATCTGGTGAGAGCAATCATCTTTCTTTTCTTTCGTTTCTCTCTTTTGAAACACTAATCGATCGATCTGGTTGTTTTTTCTTCTTCTTTGTTAGAAAGAAATCCTAGTAGATCATTTTCTTTTTACTGTGATTGTCTTTCTTTCTCACGTTCTTTCTTTGAAATACCTTAATTGATCAATCTAGTTGCTCTCTTCATTTTCTTTGTTTGAAACCCTAAACGATCATTTCAATTGGTGCTACGATCTACTAGTGCTATCTACTACTACGATTCAGTTGCTCTTTTCCATTGTGATATGTTGCTGTGATCTACGGATTTTTACCTCAACTTCTTCATCATGTCGAGGTCAAATTCTCGAGCTTTTGTAAGTGTATTGGTGAGGGCAGGAATGGATGATGGCAACAATGTTAATATCAATCCTTAGGTACTACAATCATCAGATCATCCACATGTTAGCCTTATGAGCAAGATTCTTACCGGTGACACTTATTCTAGTTGGAGTGGATCAATTATGATGGTTTTGAGTGTAAAGAACAAGTTAAGATTCATCAATAATATTTTGTTACAACCTGCTATTGAAGAATCACCAGAGAAGCATCATATGTGGAAGAGATGTAACGATTAAGTTTTATCATGGTTATTGAACTTAGTTGATGCAGATATTACTTCTAGTGTGATTTATTATGATTTTTCTTCTAATGTATGGAAGAATTTGGAAGATTGGTTTTCACAAGACAATGCTTCAAGAATTTATCAATTTTGTTGTGATAGTGCATCACTATCACAAGGTCATAATTTCGTTGCTTCCTATTTCACAAAATTGAAGTCTTTATGGGATGAATTGAGTTCATATGTGAAATTCTCATCTCGTACTTGTGGTGTGCTTAAGGATTTTTCTGAAAGGTAGCACGAAGAAAAAGTTATTCAGTTTTTACTAGGTCGTAATGAGACATATGGATAAATTAGAGGACAAATTGTTCTTATGAATCCTCTTCTAATTTAAATAAGGCTTATGCTTTAGCCTTACAAGAAGAAAAACAAAGAATAATTGAATCAATTTGCATCATAAAGCTAAAAATCAGTATGGAGACAAGAATAAGTTTTAGAATTAGTCAAAGGATGTTGCTAGACAAAATAAGAAATGCACACATTGTGAAGGCATAGGTTACAATGTGGATTGATGTTTTTAGATTATTGGATTTTCTCTTGGATATAAACTACACAAGGTATACCTTGGCAAGAGTGTACCAATCGTGACACAGAAAAATTCACAACCGCAAATTGATATATCATCCTGAAAAAATCACTCTTTAGTTAATAAGCTTATAAGGATAGAGGTACCAAATTTTACATAAGAACAACATAATCAAATTTTGAATCTTTTTAAAACTACAACAAATCCAAGGAATGTGGCACATGTAGTAGGTATGTATTCTTGTATTTTTTGTATGTTTGATAAACAAACAATGGTTATTGATATTAGAGCTTGTAATCACATGTGTTGTGATCAATTTCTTTTACACATGGTCTTACCATTGTTTCATGCCTCACCTATTGAATTACCTATACGAGACTTTCCTTCAATAAGTTTCATTAGAACTTCTTGCATTAATCTCAATCTTATTCTTAAAAATATCCTTCATGTACCTATGTTTAATTTCAATCTCTTGTCTGTTAGCAAAATTGTTAGGCAATTATTTTGTTCTGTTACTTTTTAACTTGGCTTTTGTGTTATTCAAGATCGTGTCTTGAGGAGAGTGGTTGGCTTGGGTAAAGAAGAAAATGGTCTTTACATCCTAGTCAATTCTTCTTCAGCTATTACTTCTTATTATTGTTATGAACCCTCAAGTTTGGCACAATAGACTTGGTTATATGTCTTCAACTAAAATGCAGTCGTTATCTTTAGTTACTCTTGTTTCTGACAATTTTCAAATCATTTGTAACGTGTCCTTTTGCTAAACAACTTAGGTTACCTTTGCCTATTAGCTTTATCAAGTCTTAGAAACCTTTTGATCTAATTCATTGTGACATTTGGGGTAAGTTTTCTGTTCTTGAAATTAAAAAATTTCAATACTTTCTCACATAAGTTGATGATTTTTCTTGGTGCACTTGAATATTTCTCATGGTTCACAAGTCTGAAGTTTATTCTCTCATGAAATATTTTCTAGCGTTAGTAAACATTTAGTTTAATTCTTCTGTGAAGATTATTAGGTAGTGAATTTTGTTCTCAGGATATGCATACGTTATTTTCTAATCTTGGAATTACTCATCAAACATCATGTATTTATTCTCCATAACAAAATGGTGTAGTGGAACGTAAACGTAGACATTTGTTAGAAGTTTCCATAGCCTTAAGGTTCTAAGTTTCTCTTCCTGTTAAATTCTTGAGTGATTGTGTTCTTACTGCTACTCATTTGATTAATAGAATGCCTTCTAGTGTGTTAGGTGGCCATTGTTTTATTAAGGTTCTTTTCAATAAGAAACCTTCTTACACCCATATTAGAACTTTTGGTTGTTTGTGCTATGCCACTAAATCTCAATTTTTTTCACAAATTTGATTCTAGAGTACATAAGTGCATTTTTATTGGATATCCTTTTGCTAAAAAAGACTATAGATTATATAATTTGGATTCCAAGACAGTTTTAGTTAGTAGAGATGTTTTCCGTGAGATTGTATTTCCATTTGCTTCTTCTTCCATTTCTAATAGTCCAAGTTCCATTGCTTTATTAAATGTTGATACTTCTAATAATATTTCATTCTTCCCTGAGTCTTCTAGTCTTAATGTATCCTTTTCACCAAATATTGCTCTTGATGTAGTTTTTGATATTTCTCCTAGGTCTCTTATTATTTCTCAATCTGTTAGATATTCTTCTCATATAACTAGACATCCTGCTTATCTCGAAGATTTTGATTGTTCTCGTAATAGAGTCAAAGTTTAGTCCAACATTAGACATTTTCTTGTTGATTTCTTATATTATCATAGAATGTCCCTTTCTCATAGGTTTTTCCTTCCTTCTATTTCCATTGAAACCGAACCTCATTCTTTTAAGCAAGCTCAATCTTCTTCGTAGTGGTCAAAAGCTATGAGTCTTGAACTTAAAGCACTTGAAAATAATGGCACATGGGATAAAATTAAATACAAGGCTAATGGTGAAGTGGAAGGTACAATGCTGGTTTAGTAGTCAAAGGGCATACTTAAGAAGAAGGTTTTGATTATAATGAAACCATTGCAAAAAAAAAAAAATGAAACCTTTGCACCTGTGGTCAAATTAGTTACTATCAGAACTTTGTTGTCTATTGTTGTTGCTAAAAATTGGACTATTTATCAAGTAGATGTGGATAATGCCTTTTTACATAGTGATTTAGAAGAAGAAGTATATATGTATCTACCTCATAGTTTTCCTAAACAGGGGGAGAACGTTATATGCAAAATAAAGAAGTCATTATATGACTTAAAACATGCTTCCCGTAATTAGTACTTTAAGCTTTAACAAGCTCTTCTTAATGATAGATTTGTTCAGTCTAAAGCTAATTCCTCTCTTTTCACAAAGAAAATTATCATTCTTTTACATTAGTTTTTATCTATGTGGATGACCTATTAGTTTTGGTAATGATGAGGCTTCTATTGCTACTTTAAAAGTTTCTATGGACAAGTAGTTTAAATTGAAAGACTTGGGACTTTTCAAGTACTTTTTTGGTAATGAAGTCTCTCGATTCATTAAAGGCATCTATATTGCTTAGCAAAAATATGTTTTGGACTTATTGAAAGATGTAGGTCTTTGGGAGTTAAGGTTGTGTCTACAACAATGGATTCAACTATCCAATTGAATACTGATAGTCTTGAATTACATGATCCTACAACCTATAAAAGTTTGATTGGTAGGTTGATATATTTGATTGTTAGTAGACCTAACTTTTCTTTTTTTGTTCAATGCTTGACTCCAACTCAAGGTTTGCTTGTTTCAACATCTAATTCACTTCAACACAAAGCTTTTTGTAATGTAGATTGGACTTGAGGTTCATTAAATTGAAGATTCGTTATTGGATTTTGTATTTTCTTGGGTTCTTCTTTAATTTCTTGGAAATTGAAGAAACAAGCAACCATTTCTTGGTCTTTAGTTGAATCATAGTATAGGTCAATAGTTGCTACTAGAGTTGGAATCCGGGTTGGGCCGGCTCGGTCCAAAAAAACAAAGGCCCAACTGGGCCTGGATCGGGCCGACTCGGTCCAAAAAAACAAAGGCCCAACTGGGCCTGGATCGGGTCGGGTCGGCCCCATAGGCTGGACCAGGCCGGGCCTTTGTTGACAGGTCATGGGCCCAGCACGACCCATGGCTTGTTGGTGGGCTTGCCTGGGCCGACCCACGGCCCACGGTCTTTCTAGTTTGTTTGAGCTTTTTTCTAAAAAATCTGAGCCAACCCGGTTCAGTCTAATTTATGGGACAAAATGGACTTACTTTACGGGCCTGAGTGGGCCTGGCACGTGGGCCCGGTACCACCCACGGCCCACGATGGGCCTAACCCAGCACCACCCATGTCCATGTCTAGTTGCTACCTATGTGATATCACTTTGTTGATTAATCTTTTTAATGATCTTGGTGTTGCACAGATTCATCTTATTCAATTAATTTGTGACAATATTACTACTATTGATATTGCGAAGAATCCAATTTATTATGAGCATACTAAACATATTGAATTAGATTGTCATTTGGTGCATGAGAAAATCCAGTTGGGAATTCTTCGATCGAGTTTTATTTCTAATAAACATCAACTTGCAGATTTATTCACAAAACCTTTAGGGAGAGACATATTTAAGTTCTTATTAGACAAATTGGGAGTTATTGACATTTATTCTCTGGTTTGAGAGGGAGTATTAGTAAATTGCTATTTGTTGTTTTTCTATTCTTATTTTAACCGAACATGGATCCTCTGGTGACCTAGATTTGTACCTATTGTAATATAAATAGTTTGGGTCTCCGCCACCATGAATAGATGTGGAACATTTATCCTAACAAGTAGTATAACTATTTACATTATGTTTTTTGTCGACCAAAAATTATCTATATGATACAATATGTATGTAGATAGGGACATCACTTGAAACACTGATGTCAACCAGATTAGCAATCTTCCAGCCCATTATTGCTTAGGAAAGTTAAAACTGTTTTTTAATATTCACATGATTTCGTTGACATGTAGGATGCATTTGGGATAGTTGATGATAGAAGCTAGTTTTTAACATGAATGTTAGAAGTTAGCTTCTAGCATGGATTATAGAAGTTAGCTTTTAAAGTAAATGGTAGAAGTGTGTTTTGCAAAATAACATCTTTATGTGGATGTTAAGTTTGATATTGGTGTCAATATATCAAATTACCCATAGGTTATTGTTAGTATTTGTAACATCATCAAATATATTAGGACACTGCTGGTATTTTAATGAGGTTTTATCTAACTTCTAGCGGAAACTGTTTTCATTCCACTTCTCACTTGAAACACTGATGTCAACCAGATTAGCAATCTTCCCGCCCATTATTGCTTAGGAAAGTTAAAACTGTTTTTTAATATTCACATGATTTCGTTGACATGTAGGATGCATTTGGGATAGTTGATGATAGAAGTTAGTTTTTAACATGAATGTTAGAAGTTAGCTTCTAGCATGGATTATAGAAGTTAGCTTTTAAAGTAAATGGTAGAAGTGTGTTTTGCAAAATAACATC
>JAMKQA010248985.1:0-12915 GCA_024699735.1 Posidonia australis | reverse complement strand
TCATTTCGTAGACCTGTACTTTGTCTTTGTTGTTTTTTGCATGTTTTTTTCATGTTATGGTTTTCCTTGTCTTCCATAATAGATTAGGTGGCGACTCCATTTTATTTTGCTTTTTCGACGTGATTTTGCCGACTGATTTCGCATTCATTTGCGGGATCTCCTCGCCGGCATGGTTACACTGTGCTTTCTCGGGGAGCTTATCTTTAGCCATGGTCGGACGACTGTGGCAATCAAGGTGGCAGAAATAGCCTAGGCGATGGTTGTTCGCCAAATTCATCTGGCTCCTATTCTCCTCGCAGAAACCTATGTCGGTCTGGATCGGGTAATGAAGCTCTCCCGCCATTTCCATGGATGTGGTGCCTTGGTTCAGGTAAACAAACCATTTGCTTAAATAGTCTACTGTGCTCCTCTTTTAAATGTTGTTTTGTCAAGTTTGGTTTGCCGCTCATATGGGAGTGAAGATTCTGTGCCCTCGACCTTCTGCCTTCGAAGCTTATAGCCGCACTCACCATTCGAGGACACTTCTAGGTGTGCATGAGCTGTGCAGCAGACTGCGGAATCTTGCTGAGGATACAGTAACATGGTGCATTATATCCTCGGCGTCGAGAACCTTTACTGCCTTTTTCAATGCCAGGGATATGCGGCTCATGGTTCTTCCTGGGTTTACGGGAGGTGTGGAGTATCACCCTGTCCGAGTCCTTCGCCAGTTTGGCTTCTGCCAGGATTCTATTGAGCAAAGTCCCTGTCCTGACCGATATAAGAGGTATATTGTAGGCTCGAATGCGACAACTTCAGAATTGGCCCGCAAGACGCATGCTGGCATCAAATCCTCTTATCTTGCCATTACCGAGGGCTCCGGTTGCACAGTGGAGTACGAAGCCGAAATAAGGGAGACATGGCCCATAAGCGAGATTCCGCCTAGTGGCACTTGTTTCACAGGGGCTACCAGTTCAAAGAAGCTCAGGGTTGATTAGCAATGTCTGTATTAGTGATGGACTATAATAAAAATTGCTTGCATTTATGTCATCTTGACTTGCTTGTATTTGTTTCCAAAAAAGGCATTCAATGTTAACTGGCATGGTCTTGGTCATAGATTCTTCCAATTAAAGAAGTGACTATCATGCCCCTGGTCAAATGCCTATTTGCCCATATTATGACTCAAAAGGCAGCTGGCATGCCCCTAGTCAGAATACGGCCAAACGCCTTGCAAAGTGTTTTAAAATATGCTTGACTTAACATGCTGAAAAAAATGCAATTTAGAGAGAGGATTAATTAATATTGGTGCCCTCAGCGCCAAGAGAGCCTGTTTTGCATGCTGTAAGAGGTGGCACTGTCCCCAACTCATGTGGCACTAACCTAGACACTTAGGTTTATTTGTGGCTCTCCTTCAAAGATCATGGAATTCATGCCAAATTCTTGGGGTCCTACATCTGCTCTTTTAAGAATTCATATTTTTTTTCCCCTCAAAGGCATGTTGATTTACCCTATCCCGGCTTGGAGGTAATAAACACCTAGGCTAAGGGGTGGCTGCTCTTTCTTCTTGATATGAAGGGGTGGCTAGTCCCTTTGAACCTGTGGGCTTGGTAGGTGTATGCTTCAACTCCTCTCCAAGTTATGTGATAGGGATGGGGTTGCCCTACATGCCTCTCTCAGTGGAGCCGACTTCTATCTGCAACTTCTATCTTCTTATTTCTTTTATGCTCCAAAGTCTATGTTGCCTCTTTTTTTACTCGCACTCTCTCTAGGCCTATCATTTTTTTACTCCCTCTGGAGATATAGGTCCCCTGGGAATTTGCACATTCTGTCCATTCTACTGGAATCTCTTCCTCACCTCCTAAGTTTCTAGGGTAGTAACACTGGAGAAGGACTGGACATGTCTTACGTAGGCAGGCTTCCGATTTTCCTTGTCGGGCAATGATGATGTTATGCAAAAGAAAAGGTGCAGAAGATTATTCCTGTTATGCTAGAATGCAATAAAATATTAGTAGGCGAATAGAAGAAACATGAAAATGCATGGCTCACGTTGCAAGGCTAAGGATTGACTAAGAGTCACTGATAGTACTTCTTTAGGTAGGAGGCATTGACAGGCTCTGACTGCTCTCTATGGTCCATGCCTTCAAGAATGATTGCACCCCTTGACAGGGCCTCCTTAACCACAAAAGGTCTGCGCCAGTTAGGCCTAAATTTTCCCCGTGCATCAGGCAAATGAATGGCACGCAAAACAAAGTCTCCTGGTTCGAAGTTTCTAGGGCAGACTTTCTTCTGATATGCCCGAGCCATTCTCTTCTCGTAGCATTGGGCATGATGCAGAGCTTGTAATCTATGTACATCAATCAAATCTAGCTGAACACAGCGATCTTGTATCCACTCTGCCTCTTCTAATTCTGCCTCCATCAAGATCCTTAACGATGGAATCTCGACTTCAATGGGAAGGACCGCCTCCATGCCATACACCAAAGAGTAAGGTGTTGCTCCTGTTGACGTTCGGATGGAGGTCCTGTAGGCCCATAATGCATAGGGTAGCTTCTCATGCCAATCTTGATGAGTCTCGGCCATCTTCTTCAAGATTTTCACCAGATTCATATTAGCCTACTCTACTGCCCCATTCATCTGCGGTCGATAGGGGGAGGATCTGTGATGCCTGATCTTGCAACTCTGGAGGAAATCCTCAACTCTCTTTGCTATGAAATTAGTTCCATTATCTGAAATGATAGCAAATGGAACCCCATATCTGGCGACAATGTTATTCTTGATGAATTTTTCTGTAAGGGCTGTTGTGACTGTTTTGTATGATGCCACCTCGACCCATTTTGTGAAATAATCGACGACTACAAGAATGTAACGGTGCCCATTGGATGCAGCAGGATGAATGGCCCTGATAACGTCAATTCCCCAAGTAGAAAATGGCTAGGGCGATGACATGCTATGTAACTGTTGCGGGGAGCATGTATAAAATTGTCATGTATCTGGCAGTTATGGCATCTTCTAACAAACTGGCAGCAGTCTGTTTCCATAGTGGACCAGAAATACCCCTGCAACATAATTTTCTTGGTTAGAAGAACCCCATTCATATGTGGGCCACAAGTGCCTGCGTGGACCTTCAACATTAGCATATCCGCCTCCCTTTTGTCTACGCACCTGAGAAGCATCTGGTTATAAGACCTTCTATATAGCTGCCAGGCCCCGAGCACATATTTAGATGCTAACCGTGTCAAGGTCTTCTTATCTAATGTAGAAATACCTGGAGGGAAACTGCCAGACTCCAGAGAAGTTTTAACATCACTATACCAAGGCAATTCAGCAGATGATGGCGCCTCTTGGATATGCAAACAATGTGCTGGTTGTTCAATGAATGTGACTGAAATGTCTATAGCCTGTGCCTCTGGGAGTAATAACCATGATGCCAGAGTCGCCAGAGCGTCTGCATATGCATTCTTGGCTCGCTTCATGAAGGCAAAATTGACATCTTCAAATTTTTCAGTCAATTTCAGCAAATGTTCATGATATAGTACGAGCTTCTGGTCTTTTGTCTTCCAGTCTCCATTGACTTGTGAAATAACCAGCATTGCGTCGCCAAATACGTGGAGTTATCGGGCGCCTTGGTCCCTTGCTACTTGTAAGCCTAAAATACAGGCCTCATATTCGGCTTCATTATTAGTGCATTCGAAAGTCAGCTTCCTTGCAAAGGGAATAAGCTGTCCTTGTGGTGTTGCTAGAACTGCACCGATGCCTCTTCCTCATTTATTGACTGCACCATCAAAGTACAGACACCACTGATGCTCATTCTGAGGTCCTTCTAATTCCTCCTCGCCCATTGCAAACAGTATATCTTCATCTGGAAACTGAGTTTGTAAAGGCTGATATTCTGGCAAAGGTAAGTCGGCCAAGTGGTCTGCCATGGCTTGTCCCTTCATGGATTTTTGTGTGACAAAAGTGATATCATATTGGGATAACATCACCTACCATTTAACACATCTGCCCACCAAAGCTGGCTTCTGGAGCAGATATTTGATAGGGTCATGCCGACACAACAACAAAACTGGATATGCCATCATATAATGCCAAAGGCGCTGCGTGGCCGACACCAGAGATAAGTAGACTTTCTCTATTGGGTTGTATTTAACCTCGCAGTCATTGAACTTTTTGCTAAGGTAGTAGATAGCCTTCTCTTTGTGCCCAGATTCATCATGCTGACCCAGAACTGCGTCCATAGAATGCTGTGTTGTGGAGAGATATAGTAGCAGAGGGCGTCTTGGCGTGGGGGGAACTAAAACTGGAGGCTTTATCAGAAACTACTTGATTCTATCGAAGGCCTCTTGACATTCATCATTCCAGCAAGTATGGGCGTTTTTCCTCAGTAGCTTGAATATGGGTTCACATATAGGCGTAAGCTGTGCAATGAACCTGCTGATATATTGTAGTCGGCCTAATAAACCACGAATCTCTTTTTCGATGGTTGGGGGAGGCATGTCAACAATGGCTCTGGCTTTGTGAGGGTCCACTTCAATTCCCCTCTGACTGATGATATGACCCAGTAACTTTCCAGAGGACACCCCAAATACACATTTGTTGGGGTTCAAACGGAGCTTGTACTTTCACAGGCGCTCAAACAACCTTCTCAAGCAGGAGAGATGGTCCTCGAGCTCTTTAGATTTAGCAATCATATCATCCACATATATTTCAACCTCTTGATGCATAAGATCATGGAATAAAGCTGTCATGGCCCTTTGGTATGTTGCACCTGCATTTTTCAACCCGAATGGCATCACTCTGTAACAGAAGACTCCCTATGGAGTGACGAAAGATGTCTTCTCCATATCTTCTTCAGCCATTCTGATCTGGTTGTATCGGGAAAACCCATCGATAAATGACAACATCTTATGCCCTACAGTGTTGTCTACCAAAATGTCAATGTGAGGGAGCGGGAAATCATCTTTGGGACTCATTTTGTTATGATCTCGATAATCGATGCACATGCAAACCCGTCCATCCTTTTTCGGTACTGGCACAACGTTGGTGAGCCATTCAGGATACAGCACGACTTTAAGGAAGTTGACTTTGTGATGTTTCATAATCTCCTCCTTAAGCTTTAAAAGCCATTGGAGGCGCCATCTACGGAGCTTCTGTTTGATTGGCTTTGAATTGGGTATAAGTGGCAATGTATGAACTACCACTTCAGTATCTAGTCCCACCATGTCATCATAGCTCCATGCAAAAACATCTACATATTCTTTTAGGAAAGTTATAAACTCTGCCTTTGCTTGTGGTGATACATTGGCACTTATGCGTGTTTCTTTAATTTCTTCCGCGGTGCCGATATTGATTAGCTCCGTTTCTTCTTCTACATGAAGGTTCGGGCCATCTGGATCATTATCATAAAAGGGGATTTGTGATGGCTCATCTTCATAATCTGCTCCATCGACCTCATCCTCTTCTTCATTAGCAATTAGTTCTGATAGAATTTCTTTTTCAAATGCCGGGTCTGTTATGTCAACTGAGAAGACCTCTTCTGATTCTACGCCCTGATGGCGTTTAAGGACTGTCACAGTGACCTTCGTGCTCTTGTGTCGGCATTGCGCCACTTCTTCTGCCTCCCTGTCTGGATGATCCGAGGAACCGGGAGTCCCTACCTATGATGTTGACTTATTTTTGTTTTTGGATTTTGATTTTTTTGGTATTTTCTATTTTTCTGTTAGCAATACAAAATTCTGCTTGCTGACGGCTGCTTTGCTGTAGATTGGTGAGACTACTGCCGCCTGTCCTTCTCATGCTTGTTTCAAGGATTTGATTCTCACCCTCCAGGTGAGGCTTATACTGCCAATACCAGCTAGACTCGCCTCCCGGCTGACAGGATATTAACTCCAATGATCTAGCATCCCTTCTGTTTGTCTAGTGCAGGACCATAACTGAAACTTGGTCCTAGCGTGGTATTGGTGCTTCTGTTGGTGCTGCCGTGGCAACTGCTTTGCCTTTCCTCCTGCGATCATGCTCTGCTATGACTTCTGCAAGCACATCCAGTTGTTCCTGAAACAAGAGATCTAGATCCCCGATGTCATCATCCGAGTTTGTTTCTTGGGCCACTATCTGGACTGTTGACTGCTCTATTTGCATGATCTCCTGTTCTGTACCCTGCTGCTCTAGCCGGCTGCTGTCCTGATATGAATCCTCTAGGTGGACCCAAGCTGATGGTGCTGACACTGCATATGAACTGTGGTTCAGATCCATAACGCCTGCGCTAATAAAGTTGGATAAATCTCGTGGAATAATCATCTTGGAAGACTTACCATGGCGTTGCGATCTCTTCCTCTGGCAGCACCGCTCATATCCCGAACCATCTCGCTTAATCCATTCTTCGGCCTCGATTGGCTTGACGATTCCTTGGCCATAAAGCCCCAAAGGCGATCCTTTCTCGTATCCCCATTTGCGACACAGGTTGTCGACCATCAAATGGGGGTTGCCAGAAGTGGCCAAATGGCCGACAAGCTCTAAGGGTGGAATGAAATTAACCGGCTCAAACCAGTTAACCCGATAAAGGACATCTGAAGGCTTAGGCTCGAAGTGAATGGTCTGAGGGGCTAGAGCAGAGACAGATTCAACCTTCTCCATGTCTTCTGCCAGGACAACAACGATATTGTCATCCCAGTAGAACTTAATCATATGATGGAGGGTTGAAGTAATGATTTGATGCTTGTGAAGCCAAGGGCGTCCAAGCAACAGATTGAAAGAGGGTTCAATATCTACAACGTAGAACTCTACGTTGAAGCGAGTAGGGCCTATAGTCAGGGGAATGATCAGGACTCCAAGCGCATCATGATGCATATTATCGAAAGCTGTCATCCCTTTCACAGCTGGTGTAATGTCCTCGGACTTGAATCCGATTGCACTTGCTATGCGCAAGGGGCAGGCATTTAAGCCTGCTCCATTGTCCACCAATGTGAGGGGGATGCGGAAGCTTCGATATTGCGCAGTGATGAACAAGGGAGAATTATGATTGGTGCTAGAGGGAGGTAACTCTAGGCTAGAGAAGGAGATAACTTGAGGTGTCGTATCATTCCTACCATGCTTTCTAGGGCAGCAGGCTCTATAGTTTGGGATACACGGGTTGCCTGAAAAACTCTAAGGAAAGCTTCTCTATGCTCGGCTGATGTATGGATTAGGTCTCAAATGGAAATGTCGGCTTTAACCTCCGTAAGCTGGGCAGTGATGTCAGTTGAAGGTTGGCTACTAATGGTAAGATTGGATGGTGCTACTCTAGGCATAGGTGGTTGAGGAGAATGTGCTTGGAATTGGGCAGGGGCTACTGCTATGGGTGTTGGTGACCTAGATGGCTGGGCTTGTAACTGGTTAGAGGTTAAGGTTGAGGGGTTAGGCCTAGCTGTTGGGGGTTTGTATACTCTGCCCGATCGTGTCACTTCTGCACACATCCCTGCGGCATAATTGTAAGGAACACGATGCGTGTCATGGGTCAGAGCAACAACAACCGGGGAACGGGCTGCTAATTGTACAGGTGCGGTTGAAGAATATGGGCGAGTAGAAGTGTAAACCTGAGGATGCTGGGAGTATTGGTGAGGATATCGGTGGGCCTGAGGGTGTGCTGGTTGGCTTGACCTAGTTTGGGGCCAGACTGTTAAATAGACTGGAGTTGGTGGCTGGGGATATACTACAGGTGGCACCTTAGAGTATTCTGGCTCGACGACAGGGCGGATCATAAAAATAGATTCCTCAGAGTTATCGAGGAAAGATCGATACAACTGGTGGGGAAAAGGGGACGACTCAAGATGAATCAAGTCGGTTGGGTGGATAGGGGAAGAGACAGACTCAGAAGGGGAAGAAGAGAAAGAAGCAGAAGAAACAAAATTGACTCCCGAGGAACCTGGCGCACCCGGAGATGAATGTTGTGGCAAGGGTTGACTGACTATGCTGGGGTGTGATGGCTGTGTTGGGGCGGCCACTAGCGTGTGTGCTGGGCCGGCTGCCTGGGTATTAATCACAACGACCTTTTGGTCAATCAAATCCTAGATAGCGTCCCTGAGTATCAAACAATTATCCGTCGAGTGGCCGGCCACCCGATGAAAATTGCAGAACGCATTGGCATTGTACCAGACTAGCAGTGGATTAGGCGGAGGGCGTACCTCAGGCAGCCTCAGTAGGGATGCGACTTTGGGAAATACCATGCTCAAAGGCTCCACTAAAGGGGTATAGTGGCGCCTATCACGGCGTTGTCGCTTCGACTGTGGATGTGCCAAAGGTGGGCGCGTCCTGGCTGGTGGGTTAGGGTATACTGGTTTGGCAGTGGGGGTAATGTGTGATGCATGTTGTGCTCTAGGTGTAGACGTGGGTGCATAAACTACTTGGCGTTGCGGGGGCGGGCAGACATTTACCGGATCAGCAGGGGATCTGATATAAGAAATAGTATTTTTGGAGGGATCTCGCCTCCTGGGTGGATTGGTGTTGTTGTTGTTGCTGTTGCTACTGCTAGGGCCACTATGTGAGGTAGTGGCTTGCTTGGCAAATGTAGAGAGTGCTGGAAAAATGCCACCGGTAGTGAACTCTCAACACGGGCGCCTGCTCGAAGTAGTGCCGAGAAAGTGGTAACAGGTTGGATGCTAAGCAGAGCCCTGACCGCTGGTTGTGCTCCTCGGATTATAATCTTGATAGACTCCTCATTAGAGGGTCTATCCATGACTTGTGAAGCCAAGGAGCGCCAACGTCCAAGATACTCCCCAAATGTTTCTTGGGGTCTCTGCTTGAGAGCAACTAAGTCCTCCCGCTTGGGGACTAAGTCGAGGTTGAAGGAATATTGCTCCAGGAACGCCTGTGTAAGGTCGTCCCAAGTCCTGATGGTGGCCATGTTGAGGGAAGTGAACCACTTCAACGCAGGCCCCGTATGACTCTTTTGGATCAGGTGGATTAACAACCTTTCATCAGCTTGAAGTTGGGCAAGGTCTCCGCAATAGGCTTTGAGGTGGGCAATTGGGCACCCCCTACCATTGTATTTTTCAAATTCTGGAATATGAAAATTCGGGGGGAGAGTTGCCTCTGGGAAATAACAGAGGTCCCGGAATTGGTAGGACTGGCAGTCCCCACCCTGCACTTGTCGGAGAGTGCGCTCCAGATCATTTACTCTCACGAGGAGAGCATCCGGAGCCACTACAGCTGTGGATTGTGCAGTAGAGCTGGGTGCCGCGTACACTATATGGGTCGCCCCTAAAGGCTCCTCCGGATCGACCATTCCACCATCTGGTGCTACGGCTAGATGGCCAGTGTACCCGTGCATGGGTGCAGTGTGTTGTGGGACAAAGGATGAACGTTGTGTGTGGTAAAAGGGTGAGGACAATGCACGGGGTGGTGCAACAAGTGGTGCAGAGTGTGGGAGCAAGAACTGTTGGACCGGGATGGTCTCCGGTACAATGCTCATGGATGGCTGTGCTCCTGGGGCCTAAGGGGCTGGCCACGAGATAGGAGGGATGCATGCTGTGGTGGGTGTTGTGCTGGTGTAACATAATGTAATGTCGACACCCCTATCACTGGAGAGACAATGGATGGTGATGGCTGTGGGGGGTGCAGTGGGTGCAAATTGTGGTCCTAAAGCCGGTTGCGCAGGCAACTCAGGAGACGGGAAGGACAAAGCTAAGAAGGGCTGGAGCGCTAGTGCCAATCCCTGCAACTACTGGGCAAGGGTCGACATTTGTTGTAGCTGCGCGGTAACGGGATCGTCACTAGTGGCTCCAAAAGAAGGAGGCAAGACCGGGGGTGAAACAAGAGGTTGAGATCCCAGTTGACCGAACTGGGGGGTGGCTACTACTGAAACAGCCGCAGTGGGAGGAGAGCTAGTAAACACATAGCCCTGGGGAGAGACAGACTCAACTGCTATGGCCCCAACAGTAGGAGAAGACAAGACAGGTGGTCCCGAAGGCGGGGTTGCCACAGGGACACAGAATTGAGGTGGTGGAGGTCCTCCAGAAGATAAGGCAAAAGTGGAGGCAGTAGTGATGACTGGAACAGACACAAAGGAAGAGTATCCCGAGACAGGGACCTCCTCCTAGACAGCAGGGGAAAGGGACTCGTTGGCATGCTGGGCCATCGTGGATCGCGAGCGAGTAAGGATCGGACTGCGATTGGGAAGGACAGGACGGATCCTAGGACGAGCTATCGTCGAAAGTGACGAATAACTCGGGAGACGTGGTCGTGAAAAAGGTCGCAAATAGAGTTCACGAAAGGAAAGATCTTGAGCTTAGGCTAAGGAAACTTAAAGATCAGAAATCCTCTGCACAAAAACAAACAAGTTAGAAAAGATGCAATGATTATGGTGGTATGAGATGCAAATGAATGCCCCTAGTATGCACTCTCTCACCAACTAGGGATGTCCTGTTAAGCTGTCTACTCCGCGTTCACATAGGGGTGAATAGGTCTCCGACTTGAGTTTAGAAAAAGTAAGGTCCCCGTTCTAAATCCTGGCCATAGCCTAGGCAATGAACGGGTGGTACTTTCGGGGCCTCGTCCTTTGCCAAAGCAGTAGGTTGTACCCTCTACTACACCGACACGACCCCGGAAAAGGGGGGACAAACCCTGTTTTTCATCCCATGCCAAAGCCATCCCATGCCAAAGCCATAGGATGAGCCACCGAAAAATGTCCTTTGCAGACTGTATAGGCGATCCTAGGAGAGGAGAAGATGCATGCCCTATATAATGTATGCAAAGTATGCTTTAAGTTTTTTACTTGCAAGCTTATTAAACCGTGGGAAAATTTTGCAATTTGTCACTAGTTTGCCTGATTTATTGATTTTGGTTTTTATATTTTTTATTAACCAAAGGGGAGAGCAAACATGTCTCTAATCTCCTAGGCATGGCATATACAAGAAGGGAAATAAACATACAAATTAGCCATGGATTAACAAACAGAAGCATGTGGACATTATGTGCAATAGTGGTGACATGGCAAAAGTGTAAAAGGAAAGAGCAACATTACAAAGGCATGCATGCAAAAAGACACCACTTAAAAGGATAACCAATGCAAGGCATGGAAAAAGCAAGCAAGGAGAAAAGCCGAAGCAAAGGAGAAACCAAAACAAAGCTGGGATCTGGTTATCCCCAGCGGAGTCGCTAGTTCTTGTAACCATGCCGGCGACAGCCTCGAGGACTAGGGTGCGAAGGCCAAATACACGAGGATTGGCAAAGTCACGGCAAAAAAACAATAAAACAAAAATGCAAATGCAGGAGTCATCACCTAGTCTATTAAAATGGAAGACGAGGAAAACCATATAAAACACTCAAATCATACAAACAAGCCAAAATGGAAAAGAATGTCTCAAACCAGAAAATGGGTAAGGATCCCTGTTACGTACGAGGAAGGTATTAGGCACCCTCGTGCGCCCGATAAACCGGTCTTCTATAGGTTTCTCATTTGCTTATGAAATGTCGACTTTTCAGGCTTTACTGTACGCCCGAGGGCGATATGCCATGCCATGCTTGGTGTCTTATACTAAATAAGTGTGCATGATGTGAAGGAATGTGTCCTAGTGCTCAGAGATATTGCTCATATATCGGGTCAAGTGTCGATGCAAAGATATTGCATAAATAAGATCAAGGATCTTGTATTTTGAGCGATTTTTCATCCTTGCTTTGCTATATGCCAAATGCAATCTAACATGCATGGAAATGGCTAAAAACAAAGCTATGTTCTTTTGATATATCAAGGAAGAAAGCCAGAGAAAACTAAAAGCAAATCGAAGCTGGGAATCATGCTAAAAACCATGCGAAAACTTGCTGTGTGCTACTGAAAACAGGTTGATGCGCCTGTTAGGTGCGCCAGACTGGTGCTCCAGTCGGGTGCACCACCTATGTGCTCCTGTGTGGGCTAGAAAGTTGTGCCAAGGAAAACAGAAATCCATGCAATGCAATATCACATGAGAATGCATTCTGGAAAAGTATGCAATGTAAAATCCTTCGCAAGACTTGAAAAATATGCTTTAGAAGTAAAAGGAATGCAAGTGTGAGAAGACTTGTGGACCTTGTGCTCAAGGGCTAGTAGCCTCACACAAGATTCCAACCTATTCGTGCTAAAATGTATGCAAGATTCAGCCATGTCACTGGATCATGGGCTGATGCATAAGGCTCTCCACGTAGGAGTAAAGTACAACCAGCCTACCAGATTTTGAACTATGGACTGAATGATCAAAGGGCAAAGCAACTAAAAAGCAACATCACTTGAAGCTGAAATCATGCATGCCCCATCATGAAATACTAAAGAATCACCACTGAAAGAATCAGGTTCCAAATCGTTCAAGAAAGCATGCAGATGCAGATGCAAAAGAGAGTGGTTTGCTTCTCTGACCAGTCTGGTGCACCTGCATGGTGCGCCAGAGTGGTGCTCTGATTTGGTGCGCCACTCTGGTGCGCCACTTAGGTGCTCCCCAGAAAATCTGCATCAGACTACAATCTAATCCAGAATAGAGGTGGGTGATTCTTATTAATGCAGATCAGTTTATGATGAAATGCAAATGAGCAAAGCAAACTTATTATGATGTGATTTAGAAACATGATAAATCATAGGTTCATGGCTAAAAAAAATACTTGCATAAGATTCTAAAGATGAAACAAAACATGAACTTTAACAATCGTATGCAAAGAATGAATCATGAAAACTTGGTTCGCTACATATCTATTAGCATGCATGTTCATGAATCGTGCACTCTTATGCAAAAGAATAGAAAAGAAAAGAAACAACTCAAAGGAAGTAACAAGGTGCAGACTTCATGCTAGAAGTAAGAAACATGCTAGCAAACAAGGTATAGATTTGCATATAGAACATCTTGCAAAGGAAACAAGCAATATTATCATGAAACTCTCATGTAAACAGTAATAAATATGATCATGTATGAAGTCTAAAGCATGCTTTATCTTGATGCTATGACT
>JAMKQA010248984.1:0-40484 GCA_024699735.1 Posidonia australis | reverse complement strand
AACCTGCCGATCGCCGCCGCAAGAGCACAACTTCGCATTGTCACTGCAACAACAACAGGGAAGAAAAGAAAAACTCATCAGATCAACAAATGCAGGACTGGTGAGAGAAGGGAGTAGCGAAGATGCTCACTGAGTGACGTGGACGTCGCGGACTTCGCGGCTGTAGGACTTGTAGGTCTTGATGTGGATGCCGCGGTGAGGGTTCCAGAGGCGCAGGGCCAGGGTGAGATGAAGCTGGTAGGTATCCTCGGCCTGCTGCGCCCATCACTTGGAAGAAGAAGGAGAAGGCTTGCCTAACAGGAGAGGAAGGGTTTGAGGAAGAAGAAGAAAAAGACGATGAAGAGAGGAAGGGTTTCGTCAATTTAGGAGGAAACCGTGGAGATTTGGGAGGAGTGGGAAAAGAATCGAGGAAGAGAGGGAATAAGACCCTTGCACGAAAATTTTAAGGTTGTTTAGTGAGGACTTTGCGAGGACATGTCCTCGTTAAATCCTAGCTACGATTATGCGAGGGCATGTCCTCGCTATGTCCTCGCAAGATGTCCTCGCTAAATCTAGAAATTCTAGTAGTGCTAGAAAGATCGAGTTTCTTGGGCGCATGGGGGTGCCTAACCCCTTCCCCATGCGTAACGAGAATCCTTACCCTTTCTCTGGCCCGTATTGATTTGTGCATTACATCCATTAGGCACGGAGCATGCATGTTTTCTTCATCTTGCTTGTTTCTTGGTTTTCTTTTGTGTTTGGTTTTCCTCATCTTTCCATTAAAAGACTAGGTAGTGACTCCTTTCCTTATCCTTTCTTATCTTTCCTTAGTGTTTCTGAGTCTAGTCTTCTTCTCCGGATTCACCATCTTCACCGTGACCATATCGGGACTCATCGTGTGCTTCCACGCACCAGTAAGGAGAGCCGTGCAGGGTTCCATCGGCATGGTCACACTTTCAGGAAGACAAAGTCTCCTACTTTGAATTTCAAGGGCCTTCGCCTCCGATCTGCATAGCTCTTCTATCTGCTTTATGCAACTAACAATCTCTTCCTGATCAGATCTACTTTATCCACATACTGATGCACAATCTTTGGCCCAACTAGCTGCTGCTCGCATACCACGCTTCAGCACGTGGATGTCCTATACGATCTGCCATATAGTGCCTTATACGAGACCATCCCAATGTAGGAATGGTAGATGTTGTTGAAGGCAAATTTTATCAGTGGCAGGTGATCTTCCTAGCTACCTTCGAAGTCCAAAGCACAGGCCCACAACATGTCCTCTAGTGTCTAAATTGTCCTCTTTGTCTGACCATCAATCTGAGGTGAAAGGTGGTACTAAAATTCAACATCGTTCCAAATGCCTCCTGCAGTGCTTCCTAGAATCTCAATGTGAACCAAGTGTCTTTGTCAGATACTATCGACACTAGAACTCCATGTAGCCGGACTATCTCAACCACGTACAATTCTGCTAGCTGTGGCAAGGGAAGACTCAGTCTCATAGGCAAGAAGTGCACTGACTTAGTGAGTAGGTCGCCAAACACCTATACAATATCATTCTTCCTTTTGGTCATGGGAAATCCAATCACAAAATCCATTGATACCCTCTACCACCTAAAATCTTAGGGACGTTGGCAGTGTGCAGAGGCATAAGGAGTGGCAGGAGAAGTGCGGAGTATGGGAGTGGACGTGCAGGTCGGTGGAGTGAAATAAATTTTGATTTTCGCACTGTGCAAATTTTTACTTTGATTCCTCTAGGTCCACACATACAAACGTGGAACACAATGCGTCCAAATTACCACACAGTAGGGAAAGCCAAAGACAATTACCAATGTAATAGAGGGAGCTCAACACAAATTTCACATTATTAAACTAATTGTCCAGATTTCACACACAAAATACATTTATTCTAGATAATCTAGACATAGGTATGACATATCATCTACTTAAAACAATAAACCAGAATTTGTGCTATTAATACTCAACTCCGCAAACCTACACGATCACCCTTTGTGGCAGTACGAAAATCAAAAACATACAAAGCCACAAACACCTACAATATCCTATTGTAAACAAACATAAAATTTGTTAAATATGCTTTTCAAAACCATTTTCCCTTTTCTAGAATCAAAATCACGCACATTTTTAAATTTTTTTATGCACACTTAATATGACAACTTTTTGTCAATCAAGTCCAAAACCAACATAAATCCACACAACATATTCACACACTCAGTCGAAAACCTATCGAGTCACTCAGGTCAAGTGACTGACAATAACCACAAACAATCGTCAAGGCGCATTGCACTACTACTACAACAAAACTACCTTGTGTGGAAGCTCCTAACCCTGGATTCATACTCTAAGAATTCTCAAAAGTCCACACAGGACAAAACACACAGAGGGTTTGCCCTCTAGACGTCTTTGGAACTGTTGCACTCAACCAACTATACGTCAACTTTTTCACCTCTTAGTCCTACCAGTACAAGTCTCTAAGACCTCATGCCTACTCCTTTAGCTTTTGATCCTTTAGTGGTATTAGTCATCCCTAGTTAGTCAGCCAGATTGTTCAACCCTCTTAGTCCTTGATGTCACCCTTAGTCTTTTGGACTACAAACCCTCATCCAAGGTCTTCTAGTTCTTTAAAACCATGGAACTTCAACCTCGAACTCACACCTGACTCTCATGAGGTACCAACTATCCCTGGTCCGTTAGTATGATCCTATGACCATCTTAGTTCCTCAAAAACCATGGAAAACCCCTTGAACCTCATCTTAAGCAAATGGCTCTCGACTATCTAAAGACATCAATCATCCTTGATTCGTTAGTCAAAAGCTTCAACCTCTCGGTCCCACAAAATCATGGAAATTCTTTTTCAAAACCTTTGTAAATCTTATGCATTTCTTATCCAATTCTTTTTGGAAAATCATTTGAAAACCATTTCAAAAACCAACTCAGAACACCACCAAACACCTCAAAACCCAACCGCAACCCACTGTTAAGAAACCATGACGTATTTCGCCTGGAACCAACACCCAAATAATGCAAAATCCTCATACATCATAATAAAAACATAAACCTTGAAAAAACTGAGAATGATTCATCGTAAAACTATATAAAACATGCTATAAATACTTAACAATCCACAAAACACCAATTCCACATGTAAGGGTTTTCTTCACTAAAAACCCACCATACGAAGCCCTTGGCCGCCATATGCTGAATTTCAAACAAGGAATCCTAAAAAAACATCGAATTCTCACATTGAATCCCAAGGTACAACCACAACAATCATGCATAGAATTAAATAAATGAAGGATCTTGAAGTAGGGTGTGTACCTTTCATCTACACTCAACAGCAACAGTAATAACTTGACACAACACCCACATCCTTCCTCACCGGAGCTCTTTGCCCTTTGTCCATCCAACAATAGCAACAATGAATCAATAGCACTAGCAACACCATATGTGACAATGGCGGTGGCGAGTGGCAACCCTAGCAATAGTAGCAGTAGTAGAAGCTTGCCCTCCATCGAGCACCTCTGATCCCACTCCTAAACTCCCTCTCAAACTCTCTCTCAGGATTTCTCTTTCAAGATTTCTCTCTCAGACTCTCTCAAGCTCTCCCTTAATCTCTTGATTGTAAATGCCCAATGCTACCGCTTTCTTCCCTTTTAGTAAGAGTTTTGTGTACAACAATGGCCATGAACAATGCCTTCATGGGATGGTTGTCCAAACACAATGTTTTCACAGGATGGTACTGTAGCACAACTGTAACGCCTCCAATTTCCACAATAATTTAAACAAATTAAATTTCAAAAAATTAAAGCTAAACAGTAATATCTAAACAACCAGGAACATATGTGTGTGACTACGAGACTCCAAACTATGTACATTATGCAAAACCCACCTATTCGTTTGCACCCACAACTTAAAAACCACAAGAAACACCGTGAGTAACAAAAGTCACCCATCATGCACCTCACAAATTAAAACGGTGGAAAATAAAACTATAATAATTTTCTTTTAAAACCATTTCACAATTATTTTCTCCAAATCCATAAACAACCAACAACTCATGCCTAACAGACCAAAAACCACGAAACAAAGCCCTATCAGGCCCAAACCACAAGAAACATGGCCCACACTGGGCAAACCAAACAAGTAAAGGCTTTACCAACCTAAAACACAAGCAAGACCCTCTATGGCCAAAACTACACACAATGAGTTGAGAAGCTTGGCGTCAGACAACTAACTCTGGCCACAAGCAGCCACCAAGGTGCACTATACTGTCACGATGCGCCACCCTGTGTAGGAGCCAACCACCGTCCCATGATTCTTCTACCTGGAGAACCCTAAAAAAGCCAACCCCCCTAGGAAGGTAGTCTTGTCTCTCAAAATGCTATCAGCTACGAGACACGTGTTCTAGTCGCATTGGCCACCACAAGATACACCTTCTCACGGCGTCCTCCACATGGTACTCAGGAGGGAGTCTTATACCTCCACACCCGACAACACCTGAGCCTCAGTACTCACGACGATAACAGTAGCATCATACCTCCTCATCATGTCATAAAACTCCTCAACCCACGGACCATAATTTTAGCCTCGAAACGACAATCGAGGAGTCTCATACCTCCAAGTCTTGATGAATCTCCACCTTAGGTATCTCAGCCCTCGACCTCAACCTAAGTAATGCACCCAACCAATCGGCAAGTGTCGTCACACTCCTTGATCCAAAGAGCACGACCCACAATCTCTCAGGCCTGCACACAGAAAACTAGGAAATTCATTTCCAAAATGAGCCAACATATTCCTTTCAAATCCATTTGTCAAAATCATTTTATATCTTTGGAAAAACTTCCAAAATCTCCACAAAATTGGTGCATCAGGTGTTCCATAAGTCCACCACTGATGACCCACAATCCCATCTCAAATGGGCAAAACAAACCAATTTGGAAAACCCTCGGAAATCACTTTTATAAAAGCAACTAGGGCCTAATTCAACACGTTGAATTGGGCCGATCGACCGAACTGGGCTCAAGGCACCAAAATAGTAAATCGAAATCCAAATCGGTTGCCTAAAAATCCTTGATTCAGTAGACCGAAAAGAATCGATCGACCGAACTAGGTCCAACGGCCAACACTCAAGGCATAGAACGACAAATCGAAGGAATTCAACCGACCGAACTAGGGCCACAAAGACCAAAATCGATAAAAAAACGGCATACCAAAATTGTTCGGTATGTCGCTTTCTGCAAAACCAGAAAATGGCCCCAAATCTCTGTCTGACTCTTCTCCCAAATGGGATGAGGGACAGACCTACCAAACAACTACAATAAAATCCACATAAAACATATGTTCTTGACCCTCAAGTCTACTTCAAATCTACACAAACAAAACCAAAATCCATGTACACAGCTCATGCAATAAAATCACAAAGCAGTAGGGGTCAAAAGGACCCAAAACGCAACCACCACCATAAATGCCAATAAATTCTAAGAATGTAAATTTATCTAAATTTCATGCATTTCTACCATTTTCATGCTTTCTATTACAAGAGGTGAGGTGCGTACCTCAAAAAGGCCTCCGACGACCCAACTCCGACGCCAGCCAACCATCGCACCACTAGTGAGCTGTGACCACTCCGGAGCTCACCGCACGCTACCGCCAACTCTTGGGCACACCAAAAGGGGAGGAGAAGAACAAAGGAGGAATTGGGGGAGGGAGAGAGTGAGGATGAGTGACGAGAGGGAGGGGGAGTGGGTGAGTGGGAGAGAGAGTGAGTGGGTGGGGAGAGAGGGAGAGTGGTAGTGGAGGGAGGGAGAAAGAGGTGGAGGTGTGCTCGGGAAGGAGGAAATGCACGGAGTAGAGGAGGAGGATGGAGTCGTGCATGGCAACGGTTACAGCTAAAAAAGGCATGTAGAAGGAGTAAGTGGACGCGTGCATGCCACCAACGCCCCAATTGTACATCAAGCCAAGACTACACTAGCTCAACCAACTGCCCCACCAACCGGGCCATACACATGGGCCCACACACTGAACTACACACGGGCCTACAAGTACAGTACCAACCACGTGGAGACAAGCATAGGAAACGCACAATCAGCAGCCTGCCCACAAGGTCCAAGCCTAAAAGCCACAAAATCACACAAATGGGCCTCAGAATAGTAACACCCACCTAGAATAAATTCATTAAAATGTAAATAATTACAAAATGAATTTACGGGTGTTACATCCTAACCACCTTAAAAGAAGATTTTGCTCTAGAAATCACTGGTTAGGAAAAAGATATGGATACTGGGCTAGGATGACTTCCTCATGCTCTCATGTGGCCTCCTTGGCTCTATGATGCCACCACTGCACCAAAACTATTGGAATCACCTTATTCCGCAGCACCTACTCCTTGCGAACAACAATCTGGACGGCATCCTCCACAAAGGACAGATCTTTCTGGAGCCTCTCTAGCTGAACCAGAATCACATGAGATGCGTCAGCTAGACACTTCCTCAACATGGACACATGGAACACGTTGTGCATGAACGACAGCTTTGTTGGTAGATCCAGTCGATAAGTAATCTCACCGATCTTCTGGGTAATCTGGTACTGGCCAATAAAGCGACAACTCAGCTTCCCACACTTCCTGAACCTCATGACACCCTTGGTAAGTGACACCTTTAAAAACACATAGTCTCTCACCAGAAACTCAACGGTCTCTGCATCCTGTGCACATAACTCTTCTGTTGACTCTGTACAATTAACAGCTTGCTACGGATCAGATCAACCTTGTCCATATACAGTTGCACAAGCTCAAAACCAATCAACTGACGCTCGCTCACCTCATTCCAACAAATTGGCAATCTGCATGACCTACTATACAGGACTTTGTACGGGGCCATCTCAATGCTCAAGTGATAACTATTGTTGTAGGCGAACTCAATCAACGGCAAACAATCCTCCCAACTCCCTTGCAAGTCCAGGGCACATGCTCTGAGCATATCCTCCAACGTATGGATAGTCCTCTCTATCTAACTGTTCGAATGAAGATGAAATGTTGTGCTATAGTTGAGCACTGTGCTAAAAACCTCCTGTAGAATCCTCTAGAACCTTGAGGTGAACCTCGTGTCTCTATCAAACACGATAGACACTGGAACACCATGCAGCTGAACCACCTCGGACACATACAACATCGCCAATCGGTGCATTGGAAGCTTCACCCAAATGGCCAGGAAGTGAGCAGACTTGGTTAGCTGATTCACGACCACTCACATGATGTCGTTCTTCCTTTGACTATGTAGCAAACTAGTCATGAAGTCCATGGAGATGTGCTCCCACTTCCACACGGGGATATCCAATGGCTGTAAGCTCCCTCCAAGTCTTTAGTACTCTACTTGACCAGCTGGTAGGTTGAATACCTCGCCACATGGTCAACAACATCCCTCTTCATGTCAGGCCACTAAAAGTTCCGCTTCAGGTACTAGTACATATTCGTACTCCCTAGGTGAATAGTGTACTTGGACCGATGCACTTCATCCAGCAATCTCTGCTTGGCCTCCTCGTACTGTGGTACATACAAATGCATATCATATCTCAGCTCTCCGTCTGCCCCAATAAAGAAATGAGGTTCTCCACTAGCCTCCAGCTTTCCAAACATAGCGTGAACAAACGGATCCAGCTACTGACAGGCGACAATGAACTCCACCAGCATGGGGTGAACAGACAGGTTGGCCACCCAGGCACCAACCATTTCCCGAGCTTGCCACTTCGGTCTGCATCTCACCAGATGCTCCAGCATGGTCCACTCCTTGACCATCAGGCTCGCCATCACGTGCGTACGCTGACTCGAAGCATCGTTAACCAGGTTGGCCATCCAAGGGTGGTAGGATAAACTGAAATCATTGTCCCTCAGATACTCCACTCACCGGTGCTGCCTCTATAACGCCCCAAACCCGAACACACTACCAAAACACAGTATCAAGCATAATTAAACTAATTATAGAAACATCAAATAACTGTAACTAAGGCTCACCTCTAAAATCATAATGAGCTACTAGAAGCTCCAATTCTTGCACCGGAACTCGGCTGCACGTGGTCTGCACCTGAAAACCAAATAAGCACACGTGAGTGACATCTAAGTCACCTAGTACGCGCCCCAAACATACAAACCACAAAATCTCGGAAAAACCGTAAAAACTCATTTCTTTTATTCTTTCAAAACTTGGTTTTATTTTGAAAATTCTCTTCCCTTAATTGGAAATCATTTGGAAATTCAATCCCGATTCCATGCTTTTTTCTTTTCTCAAAACATTTGGAAACTCATTCTAAAACCACATTCTCTTTCAAAACACACTTTTTCATTTTCCTTCAAAACCTTTGGAATTCATTTTCCAAAACATATCTTTTCAACACTTGGGATCTCTTCTCAAAATCACACTTTCAAATTCACATTTCTGACCAGATCCAGCCTAAAACACAATATCTCACGAGCTCAAAATCAAATCATAAATACAGGCTGGCAACTGGTAAAAACACCATCATTATTTCATTTCAGGATTTTAGGACTATTTCATCAGTCCAATCCTGACCAAATCATATTTCTTTTCTTTATTCATTTCCACTTTTATTTACTATTGTTACCTTGATCAGGGGTAACCAGGCACACAAGCAGTAAGCTATACCTTCCTACACTGCCGCGGTGAAATTCCCAGTGCGGGATGTCATCGCCCTGGCCAACCGGCCTCAATTTCATTTTCATATGTGCACGGGGATACGTCTCTGTCTGACGCCCCAATCGGTGACCCGAACAACTAGGTCCAATGACCTAGGCTCAGCCTACACCGTCGGTGACCTGAATAACTAAGCTCAAAAGCCCAAGCTCAGTTTACACCGCTACGAGCTCGATGACCCGAACAACTAGGTATGAAAACCCAGGCTCAGCCTACACTGTCGGTGACCCGAACAACTAGGTATGAAAACCCAAACTCAGCCTACATCGCTATGAGCTCGGCAAGCACATTATTAGTGTTTCATTTCTTTCCATTCTTTTCGTTACAGGACTCTATCTCCTTACAACCCTTGACCTTCCACTGGGGTCCCAACTCAAGCCACGAAAACCATGCTTAAAATCATAAATTGGGACTCATGCCTAAAACCACATAAAACCATCTTTTTCATTCATTTATGTGATCAAAATCGAAAATCACACCCAAATCCATTTGTTTGGGTTCCACATTCATCCATGTCATTACATGGGGAAACATCATTCACATAAGCTCAAAATACTATTAAAATCATTTATCCATCATTTAAAACCACATCAATACATACCAGGTTCAGGGCAAAATCGGCAGACCGAATCTCTAGATCGGTATACCGAAGATCCTTGGTTCGGTATACCGAAAACCCCTGAATCGGTCGACCGGGTAATTTCAGTCTGTCGATATAAGGTATCTGGCTTAATCCACTAGGATTTCGACATATCGAAATGAATTCAGCATACTGAATTCCTCGCAGGCAGGGCACACCCCGGTTTCCAGCGGTGGAATTTGCCTAAAGTGGGAGTCCCGATCGGACCCCCCAAACATACACTATAAATTACAAGTAAATTACGGGGTGTAGACCCTTGAGTCTACTTCAAAACCCCACAATCCATTCATGATTCCATCTACCATATAATTCATACGAAAATCATAAGGGGAAGGGGTTCAAGAACGGCTATTGTAGCCTTCAACCCCAAAAATGTGTTTTCCCCCACAAATACCAATCCTAACTGCATGATATCTACATTCTCATGCGATACGCCACATTTCCACCATTTCATGATTTTTCCACAATTTTTCATGCATTATGTTGATTTTTCATGCAATTAACCCATTGTTAATGGGACACTGAATGGAGGAAAGGAAAGGGGGTCGCGTAACTCTCTGGCGGCCCACACGACTCTGGCGAGTTCATCGCACCCCGGTGTCGCCTCGGCGAAGCTCTAGTGAACCTCGGCCCCCAGTGGAAGCACCCACGCAGACCCTCCTCCTCCCGGCTCGCGCGCCTCTACTTCCTCTCTCCTCTTCCTTTCCTTTCTCGCCACGCTCTTCCTCTGCCCACTCCTGCCCTCCTCTCTTTATCTCCGCCACCACTCGCTTGGTGCCGGCCATCCATCCCGTCAGAAGTGACGGGGAGGCACGAGCCTCCGTCGCTGGTGGCACGGATGGAAGAAGGGGAAGAAGAAGACGGGGAAAGAGGGTGGAAGGGCATGGCTTGTGAGAGAAAGAAAAATGAAAAAAGAAAAAGAAAGAGAAAAAAATGAAGAAAAGGTAGGCACGCAAATCGAGACGACTGTGCATCCTCAAACTGGACTCCACATTAATCCCAAATCACAAACAGGTGCACAGAAAGCCAACAACAAGCTCACACATCCAAGAAACAACAAATTATCCATTAATAAATCATTTAAGCAATATTACAATTAATTATATGGTTTACAGTTAAAAATGGATAATCAGGCCCAGATGTCACAACCTCAAATTGAGGTCCCTCTGCGTGGAGATATACTCCAAGTTCTGATGATCAGTAAAGACCTCAAATTGTTCCCTATACAATTAGTGTCGTCATAACTTGAGAGCAAATACCACGATAGCCATCTCCAAATCATGGGTTGAGTAGTTTTTCTCATGATCCTTCAATTGGCACGAAGCATAAGCGAAAACATTGCCATACTACATCAGAATACACCCCAATCCAACACCACTAGCATCACTATACACAGTGAAGCCACTACTTCCAGAAGGCAGAGTCAACATAGGGGCAGAAACCAGACAAGACTTCAACTCCTAAAAACTTACCTCACAATTCTGGCCCCAACAGAACGGGGCTTCTTTCCTGGTCAACTCTGTCAGAGGCACGGCTATGGAGGAAAAATCCTTGTAAACCTCCTATAATAGCCAACCAGACCCAAGAAACTCCTGATCTCAGTCACATCCCTAGGTCGCTCCCAACTGCTCACCACCTTCACCTAGGCAGGGTCAACTCTAATGCCTTCTCCAAAAATCAAATGGCCAAGGATCATAACTTCACTCAACTAGAACTCACACTTGGAGAATTTGGCATATAGTTGATGATGCCTCAGAGTATCCAAAACTGCCATCAGGTGCAAGGCGTGAGTCTCCACATCAGGGGAGTAGACCAGCACATCATCAACAAAAACTACAACAAACTAGTTCAGAAAAGGGCTGAAAATCCTATTCATCAGATCCATAAACGCAGCTAGTGCATTGGTCAAGTCGAAGGACATGACCATGAACTTGTAATGCCTGTACCACATCCGGAATGCAGTCTTCTGAATGTCTGAGTCTAGTATCCTCAACTGGTGATACCCTGACCTCAGATTAATCTTTTAAAACATCAAAGCAGACTGCAACTGGTTGAACAAGTCATTAATGTGTGGCAGCAAATATTTATTCTTTGTCGTGATCTGGTTCAGCATCCAATAATCTATGCACAGCTAGAGTGAACCATCCTTCTCTGGATGAACAAGACACACGCTCCCCAAGGAGACACACTCGACTTGATAAACCCCTTGTCAAGAAACTCCTACAACTGAGTCTTGAGCTCTTGCAACTCCGCTGGCGTCATGCGATAAGGAGGTTTCGACACAGCACTAGAACTAGAGATCAGATCGATTGAGAACTCTACTTCCCTGTGAGGTTGCATACTAGGCAAATCATCAAGAAAAACGTCAGGATATTCACACACCACAGAAATATTGTGAACACCCAACTCGAGAGAAGTGGAGGCAACTATACTAGCTAGATATCCCACGCAACCCTTGATCAAACGCTGATAAACCTTCATAGCTGAAATGACAAGCTTAGGCTCACTCTGACATCCACCTTGCAGAAAGAAAGATCCATCATCAGGAGACCCAAAATAAACTCTCCTCTGAGCACAATCAATCAAAGCGGACTGCTGCGCTAACTAATCCATGTCGAGTATCACATCCTACTCCTACATGTCCATCACAATCAGGCTGGCATCAAACTCTCCGCCATTCAACGTTAAGTCAACAGACCGCAGATACTTCTAGGCTAAACTTTACTCCCCAAGTAGTGTTACCACGCTAAGATAAAAGGCCAACCTAACCAATCTCTCTCCCAACTCCACCTTAAAAGACCCAAAGACAAAGGAGAAAGAACTCCCTGAGTCAAACAACACATTAGTCATCCGACCAACCACAATAAAAGAACCTAATGGCCAAACACAACAACAAGCAACATCCATTCATCAAATAGTTGTCCAGATTACAAGAGACAAGACAATGATCATGTAGAGAGTTACAAACACCAACTAATCCTCCTTACCTTCTACCACGTCTCCTAAAGGTCCAGCGTCTCATGCTGCAATGGTGATCACCTGTCCCCTCGTCGATTATTGCGGTGTGCTTGCTGCCTTCTTGGGTGGTTTTGGACAGGATTTCTGGACATGTCTCACCTTCCCGCAATTATTGCACGCCACCGAGGATGGAGTTCGTCAAGGATAAGGATAGTGTGCAGTAATATGGCCCACTTGACCACAGTTGAAACACTGATTCTCGCTGGGAGCATTGGATCCTCCTATCAGATTGTAGCCGACTCCGCTACCAACAGAGAAGCTATGTCGACTTGTAGAGATACCACCAAACCTCTCCTTCCACTTCTTCCTAGAGCTACCTAAATCATTGGAACTTGGAGCATTGGAGAAAGAGAACCAAGAAGTAAAAGAAGACATACCCTTCCCTTTAGGACGGTTCTCCAAGAACTTCTTATGCTCTCCCTCAAAGTGATAGGCCATGCCGACCATGTCCGCTACAGTCTGACACCGACAGCCCATCATCTTCACCCACAACCTTGGTTGTAAGCCATCCAAGAACCTCTACCCCCTCTCCTCCTTTAACCCATAAATAGGAGCGAAATGTTCCAACTGGGAGAACTTTATCTCGTACTCGAGCACCGACATAGCAGCCTGCTCTAGATTCATGAAGTCTTAGCGAAACTGCTCCTTCACATGTAAAGGAAAATACTTCTCATAAGAAGGTCGCCTTGAAATCCTTCCACTAGATATGGACGGTCACCGAGTCTGAGAACTTTAGCCACAGCACTAACTTCCACTACTTATCTGCCTCATCTTCTAGTAGATAAGTCGCCAACCGCACCTAATGCTCTTCTAAGCATGCCATGCAGGACAGTATCTTCACCACTCTCTTCAGCCAAGCCTCGCTTTCCTCTATGCCATCCTTGCCCTTAAACAATAGCAAACGAAGCTTCGTGAACCAGCATAACCATGGATCATTTGGTAGCTCACTATAACTACTCTTGCTGAAAGCATGGGAGATCCCGTGCGCCAAGCTCTATAGTTTGGCACGAACCACCTTCGATTCGCCCGCTCTCTCATGGGGATAGGAATCCTTGACCAAAGCCTTACCCTTGTGACCACGAGGAAGCATTCTGCAAAAGGAGAGAGGCAAAACACTTGCACCACAAACAGAACAACAAGAAGGAATCCATGAAGAAAACATCTAGTGCAGACTCTACCATTCATGTAAAACCAATGGAGTCTCTAGATCGGACACCCTAAGCTAGTGCGACTTAGTGAACCTGGTGCTCTGATACCAATCTGTAATGTCCAAAATTTTCATAATAATTTAAATAAATTAAATTACAAGAAATTAAAGCTAAATAATAATATCTAAACAACCAGGAGCCTATGTGTGCAGCTACGAGACTCCAGACTATGTGCATTACGCAAAGCCAACCTGCTTGTTTGCATCCACAACTTAAAAACCATGAGAAATAGTGTGAGTGACAAAAGTACCCAACATGAACCTCATAAATTAAAACGGTGGAAAATAAAACTATAATAATTTTCCTTTAAAACCATTTCGCAATCATTTTCTCCAAATCCACCAAAAACCAACAACTCGAGCCCAACAGGTCGAGAACCACGAAACAAAGCACTACCAGACCCAAACCACAAGAAACACTGGCCAAACTAAACAAGCAAAGACTCTATTAGCTCAAAACACAAGCGAGGTCCTCTATGACCAAAATCACACATAATGAGTCGAGAAGTCGAACGTCAGGTAACCAACTCTACTCATAAGCAGTCACCAAGGTGTACTGCACTGCCACAATGTGTCACCCTATGCAGGAGCAAACCATCGTCCTGCGATTCTCTCACCTGGAGAACCCTCACAAAGTTAACGCCTCTTGGGAAGGCAATCTTGTTTTTCAGGACGTTACCAACTATGGGACACGTGTCCCACCTACACTAGCCACCACAGGGTACGCCTCCTCACAGCATCCTCCACGCGGTACTCAAGAGAGAGTCTCATACCTCCACACCTGACAACACCCGAGCTTCAATGCTCATGACGATAGTAGGAGTATCTACCTCCTGATCATGCCACAAAATACCTCAACCCACAGGCCACAACCCTAATCTTGAAACTACAATAAAAGAGTCTCATACCTCCAAGACCTAATGAATCTTTGCCTTAGGTATCTCAGCTTCCAACTTCAACTTGGGTAACATACCCGACCAACCGACAAGTGTCGTCACACCCCTGGTCTAGAGAGCACGGCTTATGGTCTCTCGGCCTACATACAGAAAATCAGGAAATTCATTTCCAAAACTAGGCAACATATTCCTTTGAAATCCATTTTTCAAAATCATTTTATATCTTTAGAAAATAATTCTAAAATCTCCACAAAACCATTGCATCAGGCGTCCCATAAAACCACCACTAATGACCAACAATACCATCTTAAAATTGGCAAAACAAAATAATCTAGAAAATCCTAAGAAATCACTTTTATAAAAGTAGCTGGGGCTTGATTTGGCACACCGAATTGGGCTGGTCGACCGAATTGGGTTTAGGGCACCAAAATGGTAGACCAAAATCCAAATCGGTCGCTCAAAAATCCCTGATTATGTAGACCGAAAAAAATTGATCGACTGAATTGGGTCCAACGGTCAACACTCAAGGCATGGAATAACAGACCGAAGGAATTAGGTTGACCGAACTAGGGCCAAGAGGACCAAAACTGACAGCAAAATGGCATACCAAAATGGTTCGGTATCTCATTTTCTACGAAACCAGAGAACAACTCCAAACCTCTATCTGACTCTTCTCCCAAATGGGAATGAGGGGCGAACCTATCAAACAATCACAATGAAATCCACATAAAATATATATTGTAGATCTTCGAGTCTACTCCAAATCCACATAAACAAAATCAAAATCCATACACCATAGCTCATGCAATAAAATCACAAAGCAATAGGGGTCAAAAGGACCCAAAACGTAACCATCACCATAAATGCCAATAAATTCATCATAAATTCACAATAAATTCTAAGAATGTAAATTTACCTAAATTTCATTCATTTCTAGCATTTCTATCATTTTCATGCTTTCTATTACAAGAGGTGAGGTGCGTACCTCAAAATGGCCTCCGACGACCCAACTTCAACGTTGGCCAACCACCACAACACCGTCGAGTTGCGACCACTTCGAAGCTTGCCGCACGTCGCTGCACATCGCCGCCAACTCTCAGGCACGCCAAAGGGGGAGGAGAAGAACGGAGGAGGAATTGGGGGAGAGAGGGAGAGTGGTGGTAGAGGGAGGGAGGAAGAGGTGGAGGTGTGCTCAGGAAGGAGGAAATGCACGTGAAAAAGGAGGAGGATGGAGTCATGCATGACAGCAGTCACAGCTTAAAAAGGCACACAAAAAAAGTAGGTGGACGCATGCATGCCACCAACGCCCGAACTGCTCGTCAAACCAACATTGCACGAGCTCAACCAACCACCCCACCAACTAGGTAACACACACGAACCCACACATGGGCCCACACACGGATCCACACACAAGCCCACAAACACAGTGTCACACACACAATGCCAACCATGCACAGTGCCAATCACATGGGAACATGCACAGGAAACACATAAACAGCAAGCTGCCTACAAGTCAGGTCCAATTCCAAAAGTTACAAAATCACACAAATGGGCCTCGGGACAATAACACCCACTTAGAATAAATTCATTAAAATGTAAATAATTACAAAATAAATTTACGGATGTTACAACAACTGTATTTGTCCACCTCGTGTTCCGCACACTCACGAGACACAATACACCAAAAACTAGACATGACATAATATACCAAGGAGAGTCACGGTACAATTTACCAAAGAATTCATGAGGCACGATATACCGAATAAGGAATTTAAAAAGGAAAGCATCCACAAAATCACTTTGATTACCTAAGAAGAATATTAGATTTAAAGAAAATTAAATACCAATTCATTCAACTAGGCTCATAACTCAATTACCAAAAAATAAAACCGAGTAGAAACCAAATCTCAAAACTTACGACACTCTTGACTACTAAAACACACCTAAAACCCATGTCTAATACCTTCACATCTCCTACATGATCCTCAGTTGTTACAGTGTAAGGGTGTCCACTTGTAAAGATGGGATGTTTACAGGTGGATTTCATTGGATTAATCCCCTGTAAAAAGATATATTATCGAGATATCTAAAGATTTAGGAGGTTATTCTTTTCTAAGGAGCTTAGATTACAAACTTGAAGTAGTTGGCCCTATTGTAAGGTGCATAGTGGACATTAAAGAAATAACTTGCACTTGTAAGGCATGGCAAGTGACTTGTTTGCCATGTACATGTTATATCTTTTATTGAATCTATTACACAAGTTAAGTGGGAAAACTATGTCGATGATTACACACAACAACATACTTAACGGCCTGTAAGGAATGATCTAATGTCAAATAAGATGTTGTGGGAAAAGGCTAAAGTCAGTCAACATGGGAAGCCTCCCATGTGAAACCATTATCTAGTAGGTCCAAGGACAAACGAATTAGAAGCAAATGTCAGAAGTTGAGGGGACATCAAATAAGAAGGTTACTTAGATGTGAAAAATGTAGAATAGTTTGGCATAGATCGAAAACATTGCCCATGACCCACCACCAACACTAGTAATTGCAGCACCTACATTTAAGTATTCACTTTATCTTTGATCCCTTCCATTAACGAAAGGTGAGATGCAGACAGACAGCATCTGTCAAACGCAACAATCCCCTCACATACAGGAGGGGGCCATGGGAACCCGTAGTTGATTCTTTTCGTCTATTAAAAACGTAAGTAATACTTTTGTTTCATACTTTATCCTTATTTACATTTTTTTTTTTTTGCAGTGAACCATCACCTAATAGCAAAAGAGGGGTTAGGGAATTTGTACAAAGTTCTAAAGAGAAAGAAGAAGAATAGCAAGACAAATGTAGAAGATGAGCGACTCACTAACCTGACTGACTTACTGGGACAACGAAGGATGAGGCCAACATTGGAAAGATGATCCATTCTCTCTTACTCTTGAACTAACATCCTCTTTAAAATCAATACAGCAACAATAACAATAGACTAATTGATTTTAAGTTGGTTATGTTTCACAACATTTTCCCTCCTAACATACATACAAGAGGTATGCAACAGTAGCAAGAATGGTTCAATTGGGTTTATTAAAAATAACAACAAAGCAACTACCAATGCAACAATCATAACCTATCAAATGGGTTGCATGCCTTGGATGAGTGATTTACAAGCAGTAACCTAGTTTTTTGTGATTGTGAACTTCATTTTTTTTTTTTAATGCTAACTAGCTATTTTTGTCTTGATCTTGTTAGTTTTATATACTAGCTTGCTATTTTATTCTAAGATCAAGAACATTAATCATTACGTAATATGATGTGAACAACAGCTACATGAACTATATTGAGATAAAACTAACTATTATTAAGCTAGCTACAACTATTATTTTGAGATCAAACATTGGATAATACATGAATACTTAGACTCATAAACCTTCTTGCTATTGATTGAAATGATATGAAGAAGGACAAACATACAGGTACACGTAAATACAAGTTCTTCACTTCAACAATATATTTCTTTGCTTCATAATCATATTTGGTTGATTTATCATATTTTTCTTCAATTACAGCTATTTTCTTCAGGATCATATCCTCCATCCAATCGTATCATTTGTTGCAGCAGCAACTTGCACAGTCGACGGAGGGCAGACACCATGCACGGAGATGGTTGCTTAAAGAAGAAAGTGGATGGAAGCAAAGGAAATCATAAGTACCATCAAAAAGCAGTTGGTAACACCATTGGGATTTAAAATGGCATAATTGCATTGGAATTTATTGCATAAGTAACCATCAAAGTCAGTTACTTTATTGCATAAAGTTATGTTTCGTTAAAGGATTGTACAGATGGTATTAGGATGTTTAACTAGAAACCAATTAAAAATTAAAAATCTTTTTTTTTGATGTTGATATTGTCGAGCATACACAGCATAATCTATTAAGTATACATTTAAATTTATCATATCGTTTTAATATAAATACAATTCAAATGACACTAGTACACATTTACATATTTATTACACGATTACGCGTTTAATATATGTTTACATGTTTTGTATGTGTTTAGCCCACATTGAAATATTTTATACACGTTTAGTATAATAACGTTAAATAATCTTAAGTTAATAATCATGATTAGTATAATAAGGTTAAATAATTACTAATATAACAAGATTAAATCTATAAACTAATATATACTTTATATCGATAATTATACATTACATACATGATTAGATAGTATATAACTACATGTATTTATCAGATTTATCCCTTAGGTGTGAAAAGAATATGTTTAGGAATCGTGTGTGTGGTGATTAGTGTCGTACTTATATGGTGTTCTCGTGTCGTGCGTGCTTTGTTTGCATCTGCGTCGTATTCTTGCATCATGTCGTGACAGAAAATAACATGTGCAGCGCTACCCCACCCCGACCGTGGTCGTCCCGTGCGTCCACGGAGGTCTACTCTTCTTCCCCTCCACCTCGACACCTCGTCCAGCGTGCGCCTCGGGTTCGTTTTTCAAAACAGTAGCACCACCACCAGCGAATTTCAATAAATATTCCATCAAAATGTTGGTTTGGGTTTTGGCTCCCACCCCCGCCCCTCTCTCTCTTTCTCTCTCCTTTTCCCCTGCCCCACATACACTGGTACAAAATACAGTACCTGTTACTATTAGATCTCTCACCCTGTTGCTCTCGCCCTGTTTCTCTCGCGGAGTGGGAGGAAGAGAGCAATGGAGTGTGCTCCGTGAGTGAGTGAGTGGGGGTAATAGAAGAACACTCCTCAGTCCTCATTTTGTATTGGGAGATGATGGGTCTTCTTCTGTAGTAGACAGACATCCGTGCTAGGGTTTGTGGGTTTCCACCGCATTTGCTTGCTCTCCTCCCTTCCTCAGCCGATCCAGGTATACACTCTTCTTCTTCTTCTTCTTCTTCTTCTTCTTCTTCTTCTTCCTAGTGGTAGTTCCCATTACCACTACAAAGCTACTCCCTGGCTGCTACATTTCCTTTTCTCGGTTGGGTTTTGGGAAGGGAGGGAAAGAAACGGGTTGCTTCTTTCTCGGCGAAAGGTGGGTTGGGATTTTGTTGCTTTGCTTCTTTTGCTTTTGGTTTTGAGATCTACCTCTGGCTGTGATTTCTCTGTGGGATTTTGTTACTTCGGTATTTGTTTGTTTCTGCTCTGTTGGTGTTTGTTGATGGAAATGCGTGGTGCTGATGGTCTCTTCCTAGTGTTGATGATGTGTGTTTGCTGGTGCTAGCTTGTTGCCCACTGTTAGGGTTTTAGTTGCTAAAGATGCGGTCTTTTGGGTTCCGTTTCAGGATTTGTTCTGCAAGACATTCTGGAATGCTGCTGCTGCTTGTTTAGAAAGGAGAAGATCTGAAGTTGCTACTTATTCTCTGGTTCGGCCATTCTACCCCATTTCTTTCCATTGCATTGGAGGTTTTTTTTGTCGGTCTAGTGGTTATAGAGACAATAAGAACGATTCCGCAATCTTTGTTTTCTTTTCTTTTTCTGTGTGGAGAAGTCTTGGTTTTTAAGTTCTACATTGTAGTGTCTGTCCTAACCAACCTCTTTTAACTGAGATCTAGGGCTTCGTCCTTATTTTTCAACTGGAAGATTTTCCTAGGGATTTCATAGGATTGCAATTGGTGGGCTGGGTCATTGGAGATAAGGAAAGGTGTAGATTTTATTTATATTTTCCCTTTAAGTGAAGATAAGAAAACATTTTAGAGTTTCTTGGAGAGTCTATTTTATTCCCTTCAGAGTATTTGGATTTTTAACTTGAAACATCAGTGTTTATTTAGTATGTATGTATATATATATATATGCTTCCTCATATCACCTCCTTTGCTTTCTCTGGTCTTTTTTTTGTTCAGTAGATCACAATGATGCACCGACCTGCCGGTGTCCTTCCTCCGGAGGACTACTCACTCAAAAAGACCACTCCCCATCTTGGTGGTGGAGGTCTTGCTGGAGACAAGCCCTCCAGCACCTATGATCTTGTTGAGCAAATGTTGTATCTTTATGTCCGTGTTGTCAAAGCCAAGGACCTGCCGGCTAAGGATGTCACAGGAAGTTGCGATCCCTATGTCGAAGTGAAGCTAGGAAACTACAAGGGAACTACCCGGTATTATGAGAAAAAGACTAACCCTGAATGGAGCCAGGTGTTTGCCTTTTCAAAGGACCGCATCCAGGCCTCGGTGGTGGAGATCTCAGTCAAGGACAAGGATTTTGGGAAAGATGATTTCATTGGGCGGGTTATATTTGACCTCGTTGAAATTCCAAAACGAGTGCCTCCGGATAGTCCTTTGGCGCCCCAGTGGTATAGATTGGAAGATCGCAAGGGTGATAAGGTCAAGGGAGAACTCATGCTTGCTGTTTGGATGGGCACACAAGCTGATGAGGCATTCCCAGAGGCCTGGCATTCAGATGCTGCTACTGTCCCCAGTGATGGCCTTGCAAATATAAGGTCAAAGGTCTATTTATCTCCTAAGCTTTGGTACGTTAGAGTTAATGTTATTGAAGCACAGGATCTGCAGCCTGCAGATAAGGGTAGGTACCCAGAAGTTTTTGTCAAGGTTATTCTTGGAAATCAGGCCATAAGAACTCGCATATCACAGAGTAGGAGCACTAATCCAATGTGGAATGAGGATTTGATGTTTGTTGCAGCAGAGCCTTTTGAGGACCCATTGATTCTCAGTGTGGAAGACAGGGTAGGACCCAACAAGGATGAGGTACTGGGGAAGACTGCTATAACCTTACAGCATGTCGACAAGAGGTTGGACTATAAGGCAGTTAATAGCAAGTGGTATACCATTGAAAAGCATGTTGTAATCATGGATGGTGAGAAGAAGAAGGAGATCAAATTCTCCAGCAGGATTCATCTGAGGATTTGTCTTGATGGTGGATACCATGTTTTGGATGAGTCAACACACTACAGCAGTGATCTCCGGCCAACTGCCAAGCCGCTCTGGAAGCCAAGTATTGGGGTTTTGGAATTGGGTATACTTACTGCTCATGGACTGTTGCCCATGAAGACTAAAGATGGACGAGGGACCACTGATGCTTACTGTGTTGCTAAATATGGGCAGAAATGGGTTCGCACGAGGACCATTATTGACAGTTTTACTCCTAAGTGGAATGAACAGTATACGTGGGAGGTATATGATCCATGTACTGTCATCACAGTTGGCGTTTTTGATAATTGTCACTTACAAGGTGATAAGGGAAATGGTGCAAGGGATTCTAGAATTGGCAAGGTGAGGATTCGGCTTTCTACACTTGAGACTGATAGAGTATATACACATTCTTATCCGCTCTTGGTTTTGCATCCCACTGGTGTGAAGAAGATGGGAGAGGTTCAGCTGGCTATCAGGTTTACATGTTCATCATTGCTCAACATGATGCAAATCTACTCCCAACCATTGCTCCCCAAAATGCACTATCTCCATCCCTTAACTGTTACCCAGCTTGATAGCTTGCGGCATCAGGCCACTCAGATTGTCTCTATGAGAATGAGCCGTGCAGAGCCACCACTGAGAAAGGAGGTTGTGGAATACATGTTAGATGTAGATTCTCACATGTGGAGCATGCGGAGGAGCAAAGCTAATTTTTTCCGAATTATGGGTGTCATGAGTGGACTAATTGCTGTTGGAAAATGGTTTGATCAGATTTGCAATTGGAGAAATCCATTGACCACAATACTAATCCACATCCTCTACATAATACTTGTATTGTACCCTGAGCTGATTTTGCCAACGCTTTTTCTGTACCTGTTTTTGATTGGTGTCTGGTACTTCCGATGGAGGCCAAGGCAACCTCCTCATATGGACACCCGACTTTCCCATGCAGAGAATGTTCATCCTGATGAACTTGACGAGGAATTTGATACTTTCCCAACATCTAGACCACCTGACGTTGTCAGGATGAGGTATGATCGTTTGAGAAGTGTTGCTGGAAGAATACAGACGGTAGTTGGGGACCTAGCCACACAAGGGGAGAGGCTGCAGTCCCTTTTGAGCTGGAGAGACCCAAGAGCAACATCCCTCTTTGTGACTTTCTGTCTGGTCGCCGCCATTGTGCTTTATGTTGCTCCATTTCGTGTTGTCGCACTCCTTTCAGGCATGTATGTGCTGAGGCATCCCAGGTTTCGTATGAAGCTACCCTCGGTGCCACTCAATTTCTTCAGGAGATTGCCTGCAAGAACAGATAGCATGTTATGATCATGAGATGCCTTCACCTCTGCGTGGGAGTTGGTGTGACTGGGCAGATTAACGCGAGGGGACTTGTTTTTCTGTTGGGGTTCAGTCATCCAGACTGAACTATTATTATTTAAGCATGTAGAATTTGGGATGGTATTTTTATTATGTATGCTGTTGTCTGTTGTGAAATTCTCTTTTTTATGTCATAATATTAGACGCCTATCTTCTTTTTGTATGAACTCTCTCTTTTGTTGTAGGATGTGTTAATTCCCTGGTTATGGGATTTTTTTTTTTCATAATTCTGCCCCTGGTTTAGCATCATCAATGACTTGGTTTTTCTCTTGATCATATCAACGCACTAGAAGGATAGTATGAGTTAAAGCTGTAACTTGGTTGTTTGTTTTTTATGCCGTCCAGTTGCGTGTTCGAATTTCTGTCTTCATTGAAAGAGGCACGTGTCTCAATGTACTAAATTAGGCGTTTCTATTTATCAAAATTTTTGATCAGTTTTTCCAAAATTGGTTTGTCACTAGGCGTTTCCAGTTGATGTTCATCGGAAGACTAACTTGTTTGGTTAGGGACGAAAAAGTTGTTATCTTTGCCTCCCAGATGTTTCACACGCGATCAGAATTTGATGCCTTGATTGAAACAAAAAATGTCTACTTTTTAAATGTGGTCTTTCCCTATTTTTATATTTTCTAATCTAAGCCTTAGAGAAAGTTTCGTCCTGAGGGACTTCTAATAATCTATGGTGGTATGAAATAGCACGTTCTTGTTATGTTTCCTTCGAAGTGAAACTCCACTTCCTCATGTCGAAAAAAGAAAAGAGACACGAGCGTACGGGATGAGCATAACGCAAAGTTCTGCATTTTTGCCAAAAAATATCAACATGCATTGGCTCAAAGCTTTGATGCTGTTCATCTGTTGTACCTTTGGGACAGGGTATGGGTAAAACTGAGTTGCTTTTGCCCGTTACTTTTAATCTTTCTTGGCATGACTGATTGGGAAAAGGAACCTGCATGTTTCCTGAGACCCCACGGCCACTTCCGTCCAGAAATTCAGAGCAACTTGTGGGGCCGCCGTGGAAAAGGATGTGATCAGGCCTGTTAACAGAGTATTTAACGTTAAACATTCCGTCCCGTTATGTTTTATATAGTTAACATTGAAAATAACTTTATTTTATTATTTATTTGTCTATTATATATTTTATCCATATTCTTACAAGATACAGGTAAAAATAGTTATATATCGATTATCCATTTACTTGTCTATCTATATTATTCTAATCATTTTATTTTTTTATTTGAATAAATTTCTTAATAGTTCCTCAATTATATCTATTTTTTTACTTTAGTACTCTCATTCATAAAACTATTCACTCTGGTACCCTAAACTACCATTATTTTTCAATTTAGTATAGTTGGAGTAACGTTATTAAAATTTCGAATGGAATGCCATTTATGTCTTTCTTGATTTATTCTCTCTAGGTTTACTTTTTTTCTTCTTTCTTTTCCTTCTTCCTTTTCTTTCTTGTGTCGAGCGATGTAGACTGAGCAGACCAATAAGGGCTAAGCGGTGATGGGAGTGATGGTGATTATTACTAGTGATTAGCAATGTAGAAGCGGTGATGGGAGTGATGGTGATTATTACTAGTGATGGGAGAAAAGGCGACAAGAGCGACAATGGAACCAGTAAGTACTATTTCTCTTACCATTATCACACTCACTCCCTCTGGTATTCGTTTCAATAGTGTATTTGTATTTAGTTTCTCTTGTGTATTAATTTCTAACTCCCTTTAAGCTGTTTCTCCTATGTATTTATCAATTATATCTCCTAGATGTTTACAAATTTATACACATTTGATATCAATTTTGGGATTTTCTTGACAATAATGCACCAAAAAATTACAGAAATAGAGAGATTTCCTATTATGCGAATATTGACCTGGACAAGATGTCCTACTTTGAAATGATGAACTTACTTGCAGACATGTATATAAACAAGAGGAACACTATCTATTATAAGTTTCCTAAAAAGGATTTGGATACTAGACTTGTTCTACTTGATACAGATAAGGAGATATTGAACATGTTTGAAGTTTGTAAGGAATACAAACTTGTTGACATATACATAATAGGGGTAGAGGTAGTTGATTCATCTACTAGAATATTGGATTATGAAGATTACGTACTACTAGCTCTTACTAATTAGATTGATGCTGGGGTACTTCCTTCTAAAGAAGTCTACCATAATGATGCCTCTGAGGATGAAGACTATAACCCTATAGACATGGAGGAAAACAGTGATGATAAGGAGGATATTAACTTGGTAGAGGAAGAGGAGGTAGTAGGAATAGAGGATGAGGATAACAATAATAATGATAACTATCCAATGAATGATAAAGAGAATCCAAAGCTTGAGGTTGGGATGACGTTCTCATGTCCACAACGTTTTAACAATCCAGTAAGACAAATGAATTTAAGATTTGGATGTGATTTGTACTTTGTAAAGAATAACTATGAAATAGTTACAATTAACTATAAGGAGCCACAATGTAACTACAGAGTTCAAGCTTCTTGGATGTCTACTGAGCACAGTTTTCAGATTAAAATCATGCAACTTAACCATAAATGCAATAGGAAAGTGATAAATAAACAGACTATCTCAACATGATTGGCCAATCAATATCTTGATAGAATCAGAGTTGACCTAGGGTAGAAGCCTAAATCCTTGAAGAAGAAAACATTATGTGCAAAAAGATTTATGTTTCAATACCACTGATTCCAAGAAATATAGAGGTAAGAAGAAAATATTGGCATTAATAGCTGGTAGTCACAAGGAGCAATACAGTAGGCTTTGGGATTATTGTAACATTTTGAAATTAAAGAACCCAAGGACAATTGCACTGCTAAAGGTTGAAAGGCCCATACCTAGCAGTAGTTTGCTTTTTCGGAGGTTGTTTGTATGCTTAAATGCAATGAAGAAGGGAATGGCATATTGTAGGCCTTTATTAGGACTTCATGGCTATCATCTATCTGGTCCATACAAAAGGATTTTATTTGGTGCTATAGCCATGGATGCCAATAGTCAACAATTCCCTATTTGTTTTGCTATTGTTGAAAATGAGACAATGGATAGTTGGATATGGTTCTTAACACATGTCCTTGAGACATTGGGATCTCAGAATGTGGATGGACTTTCATGTCAGACAGGCAGAAGGTAACACAATGGTAACTTTTTTCTACCAATTGACATACTCTTTTTTCTACTTATTTTTGCTTGCATCTTCACTGATAACTAAATTCTTTTTGTAGGGTCTAGTTTAAGCTTTTGACACTATATTGAGTGGTGTAGACTAGAGATTTTGTTTAAGACATTTACATACAAATTTAGAGAGAAGTTCAAGGGTAATGTCTACAAGGATACACTTTGGGCTACTACTAGGGCCTATAATGAGGCAAAATTTAAAGTGAAGATGCAAGCAATGAAAAGAATCAATCATGGAGGAGAGGAGGGCTTCAAGTATATGGAGAACATTCCATATTACTATTGGACTAGGCATGCCTTAGCGTAAAATCAAAGTGTGATCAAATTGAGAATAACAACTTTGATAGTTTGAATAATACCATCCTGGAGTCAAGAGAAAAACTAATAATTGGCTTGTTTGAACATCTTAGGAGGATTCTAATGAAGAGAAATAAGAAAAGAAGGGGAATAGGCATAGACCAAGTGTTGTGTCCTTAGATACATGATGAATTAGAGAAAACAAAATTGACATTAAGGAAGTGTCATGTTTACTTTGCTGGAGAACGTAAGTTTGAGATTGATTGTAAACAACAATCTTTTGAGGTTAACTAAGAAAGTAAAACATGTAGATATCGCAAGTGAGATCTTACAGGGGTTCCTTGCCTATATGTAGGTAGTTGTAACGCCTCAAACCTGGACACACTACTTAAATAGCATCATAACCTAATTACAATAATAAAACAATTAAAATAATTAGGAAGGGTCAAACAACTACCCAAGAATGGCGTGCGGCTAGTGCTCTGGAAACTCGAGCATCGGAGCCTGAATTGCACTCCAACAGTTGCTTACATGAAAAGCCAAAAACACAAACAACAAAACACGTGTGAGTGACATCTAAGTCATCCAATACGCAACCACGTGAAAAAAAACCACCAAAAACTCAAGAAAACTCTTTATCTCAGCTAAACAAAATCAAAACAAGATTCCTCAGTAATTACTCAAAACCGGTTCATAGAATCTTGGAATTCTTTCCAAAAGCCAAAAATCCTTGGGAACCTCTTTCCCAAGACCATGCTTTTTTCAAACATTTCTCTTTTGTAAATCAATGCATTTTAAAATCTTTTATGCATCTTAATAGACCACATTCTCGACCAGACCCAGTCCAAAGTAGTAAAGCCATACATGACCCAAAACAGTAAATCAACACTTGCCTGGCAACTGGCTCAAAATCATAACTCATCTTAACTAGAAGGTGGCTAAAACCATAAGCCAAACATAAACCATTTCTAGCCCAAAATTGCAATACACTTATCAATCACAATCACTAGTGTCACCTTGATCAGAGGCGACCAGGCCACAAGCAAAAGGTAAGGCACCAACCTCATCAACCTGCACTACCGTGGTACCCTTCCCGGTGCGGGAGGACAACCACTCCAGTCAATAGGCTTCAATCTCATTTATTTAACATGCACGGAGATACGCCTTTCTTGACACCCCAAAAGTGTCTCGGCACCCAGTACTCTCATTCCTAGGTCCAATCAACACAGTCTCAAGTGGAAGTAACCTGGTCTCTTTCAACTATCCCCAAACCTCGGCAACTATGCAAACTTCATGGATCTGGAACATCGACAACCACGCATAAACTAACCGGTCTCATCTACGTCCACAACCCCTATCGATATTGTCCTATCACTATGTCGATCGAGAACAACACACAATTTACTTCCATAAACATTAGGGCTTTTCTCATAAAAACCTCATTAATCTTGGAAACGTTTCCTTATTTACCTCACGTCATTTACATGGATTCACTATCATTAATACATACTTAAAACATCATTAAAGCATTTCAAATCTTATTGGATCTCATGTCGAAAATCACGTAAAACCACCATTCACATTCATTTAATTAAATTCCATATTCCTCCATGCCTTCTACATGGGAAACATCATTAACACATACCAATCCATCATTTAAATCCATGAGATTAACATTAACAACCAAATTTAAGCATATGGGCTAAGGATCTGGTTTGGCAGACCAAACCAGGCATCAAGTGCCCAGAACGATCGACCATAACTTGAGATTCGGTCGTTCAAAAATCCCTATTTCGGGCGACAGAAACCTTTCTTTCAATCGAAACCTTTCGATCGACCAAAATCTCTTAGAACGAAAGAAAGATACATTTCGGTCGACCGAAACTAGGATTCTGGTCGAATACTGATAGCAAAACGATATGCCGAACCCAAATCGGCATACCAAAATTCCCATTTACAGTAATACTCCCCTAAGCCCTAGCCAATCATTCATCAGAATTGGGGCTTCCGACGAACTCATTTCCGACCAACCACAAATCACACTAAAACCACCAAAGGTAGAGCTCTAAGTCTGCTACCAATTGGGACAAATATTATTCAAATCAATTAAGCATGCTTTTCACAATAAAATAAAAAACGCATGAATCTCATTAAAACCCATTTAGGCATGCATTCGAATTTCTTACAAAAACCCAAGGAAAACACCTCAAATTGGCATGATCTTCTCATACACATGTGAATCATTCAATCCGCAACACATTCACAATTTTTCCATAATTTCAGCAAGATTTATCATTATTTAAGCCAATTTCATGCATAAGCCATCAAACCTAACATGAAACGAGGAAGAGGGAAGGAGGTCGCTTACCTCCATCGATGAGCCCAGGCAACTTCAGTGAGCTCTCCCTCTCCTCACGATGCACCTCCGGCAAGCTCCAACCTTTGGCATGCACCCAACTCTCTCTCTCTCTCTCTCTCTCTCTCTCTCTCCTCACGACCAATGCCTCATCTCCCTTCCCCTTGCCTCCTCTATATCTCCTCCTCCACGAATCCCGCCGACCACCAGCCCCACCATCCTAGTGAAGGAGGGGATGGAATGAGCACGAGTCCCTTGTCGAGGCACGAGTGAGCAGTGAAGAAGGAAGAAGAAAGGTGGCGAAGAAAGGCTCGTGAGTGGGGGCACTGTGCCCTTCTTGATCAAGGTCAAATCTGGGTTCCGCACATCCAGGCACAACCCCAAAAACCACACATCCAAGGAACCACAACACAGTCACATAGAGAGAGAGGCACACAACAATCACAAAATATCAGATTATCCCTTAATAAATCATATTCAAATGATGCAATAAATTCATGATTTACAATAATTGGATACTCGAGCCCAGATGTTACAGTAGTATTATTATATTTGTGTTGATTTTTGACATTTATTTAGTTTGGAATAGACTATTTGTTAATAACTTTACTTGTCATGTGTAGTTTCTGCAATCTTCTACATTAAGTACAATGTTGAAGACTATGTTAGCCATTACTACCACACTAGCACCAATAGAAAGATTTATGAGCCCATAGTTTATCTTGTTTCGAACATGTTACAATGGCCTTCCACTAATTACAAGCATATTATCCCACCTAACATTAAGGTTCAACCTAGCTAGCCAAAGAAGAAAAGGAACAAATCCAAAGATAAAAAATAGGTTCCCAATAAGGTCAGGAAAATAAACATGGTGATGATATGTTGGAAATGTAACCAAGTTGGACACAACAGTTAGACATGTGAACATCTTGATGATGTGATAGTTTAGCCAAGGTAGAAGGTAAATTTTGTTTAAGATTCTTAATTATGAACATGGTGATAACATGTAGGAAATTTTGTTTACATGATTTACTAACTATTGTTTGAATATCTTAGGTATGGTAGAGAATTACCACTGAAAGTGGTAGTGCAAGTTCAAGTGCAAGCAATAAGAAAACTAGCAAGGAATTTAATAGACCTCTTAGTAGAAGTAAAAAAAGGAAAATAGTTGTCAACTACCCAATAAAGATCCATGGAAAGCGTATTTGTGGAAAGACAAAGAGTAGTTGATTTGTTAAAATAGAATCTAAGTTTCATAATTCCTAGAGGTATTGGAGAAAGAGCAAAACCGCCCCTAAGGAGAGCACAATTTGCACAAGCTGTAGTCCAAGACATTTCAACTCAGAAATCTAGTCATAACATTTAATTTCCATATAGTTGGCATTTAGTTTCCAACTGAATATTGTCTAAATATTGGACGAAACTTGTTTTTTAGAACTTGATTGAATATTGTCTGTGACATCTGGGCCTGATTAATGAGGATAGGATGTGACATCTAGGCCTATCCATTTTAAATGTACACCATGTAATTAATTGTAATATTGTATAAATAGTTTATTAATGGATAATCTGTTGTTTCTTGTGTGTGTGAGACTTTCGTTGGCTTTCTGTGCACCTATTTGTATTGAGGGACCAATGTGGAGTCCAGTTTAAGGATGCACAGTCGTCTTGATTTGCATGTCTGACTTTTTCCTTTCCTTTCTCTCTCTCTCTCCCTCACGAGTTTTCATCTTCTTCTTCTCCTCTCTTCTCCTTCTCTCCAACCCAAGCCACCACAAAAATGCCTGTGTTGCCCCGTCCCCTCCGATGCGAGCGTGATGGGTTGGGAGGCCAGTGCGACGTGGGAGGAGGAGATAAAGATAGGGAGGAGGAAATGGAAAAAAGGCCAGTCGAGGAAGAGAAAGAGAGAAGGAAGGAGTGGTGCACAAGCCGGAGGAGGAGAGTTTGTCTGCGTGTTTCGCCGATGGGGAAAAGCTTCACTAGGACGTAGGGAGGGTCGTCGGAGTGCCACTTGAGGTACGTGACCCCTCTTCCTCTCTTGTTCACATTTTTAGCATAATGTGTTAAATGTATGAAAAATGAGTAAAATGCATGTAAAATCTCAGAAAAATAGTAGAATGGATGAGAATGTGATGATTAGCATGAATATGTCGAGATCATGCGGTTAGGATGAAATTTTGTGGATTTACACAAATTTTAGGTATGCATGCTATGGTAATTAAAAACGAGCTTCATGCCTTTATGATTTTCGTATGGATTGCATGATGAATGGATTGAAAAATGGTTTGAGGGGTTTTGTAGTAGACTCAAGCGTCTACACCCTATGATTTATTCATGTTTTATGATGCATGTTTGAGGGGTCCGCCGGAGGTCCCCATTTTTGCCGATCGTTTGGTGCATAAGCAGGGGAAATGTTCTAGCCATGGGAGATTTGGGATGCCGAATTGGATTCGGCATACCGAATCCCTATCAAATTAAGCCAGGACCCTTGTTTCGGTAGACCAAAGCCCTTCAGTCAATCGAAACAAAGAGTTTCGATATACTAAATCTGGTTTTCGGTCTATCGATTTTGCCCTGGCCCAAACAAATAAATGTAAATAGAAAATGAAAATAAATGGCTTTAAAGGGATAATGAGTACATGTTGATGGTGTTTTCCCCATGTAAATGACATGGAGGAATATGGAATCCAAATAAGTGAATTTGGAAGTGGTTTTGGGCTTGAAGCCCTAAAAATGAATAAAGATGATTAAATGTGTGGTTTTTGGGACATGAGACCCAATTTGTGATTTTAAACACATGGATTTGAATGGTTTTGAGTCGGACTCCAGTGGAGGGTCATGTGTTGCATGGAAAAGATTCTTGCAACGAAAAGATGAAATGGGAATGGTTTTAAAGGGAAAACTTAAGAGTTTTTTTAAAATAAAACACTAATAATGTGTTGTAACATCATGGGGGTTGGTGTCCGCAATATGGTAGGAGAACAATATTCCAAAGAAACCAATTGTCAGACACGACAGTGGTTGCCAAGGTGGGACCACAAGTGGATGGTGTCGACGAATTGTAAAGATATCAATTGTCAGACACGACCGTGGCTATCAATGTTTGTGATGGTGTAGGCTAAGCCTGGGCTATTTAACCTAGTTGTTCAAGTCATCGATGAGACGTTAGATAAAGACGTATCCCCGTGCATATATGAAAAGAAATTGAGACCAGTTGGCTAGGACGATGTCCTCCCACACAGGGAACTTCACCGCGGCAGTGCAAGGAGGTATGGGAAATGGTGTCCTCACCTACTACTTGTGTGTCTAGTTACCCCTGATCAAATAACATCAATAAGAAAATTGGAAATGAATAAGAAAAGTGTTGGTTTTGTGAAAATGAAAAGATGTGATTTGGCTAGGATTAGACTTGTGATTGGTCCTAAAATCCTAGAATTAAATAAGAATTATGGTTTTAACCAGCTACTAGTCTATGTCTGTGGTTTTTATTTTGAGCTTTATGAGGTATTGTGTTTTAGGTTGGACCTGGTCAAGAATATGATCTTCTCGACATATGATCTTAATGATATCTGAATGTAATATGAATGTTGTGATGATATTTGGATATTGCATCGTTACTGTTTAACATATCTAAATATGGATGATCTTCTCTGGCCTTGGTATCTATCTTTGTATATTTAAGACTAGCAAGATGGACTGATATCTAACTAGCAGATGGATCGATATCATCATTAGTATGCATTTCACTTGTTGTTATCATCATTAGTATTTAGCCACATAAATAATTGGTTTTCAACATAGCATTCAGTCATCACATAGCATTCAACATAGCATTCCTAAGAATTTCACCATTCAACATCAATCACCATTCAATTTCACTTTTCAATTTTACACTTGAATTTCACAGGCCATTCAACATTTTCACCATTCATTTTCAACAAAGACTTAATCCATGAAAAAATTTTAAGGAACAATATTAAATTCTGAGAGCAAGAAAAAATTCATCCTAAGAGACAGTGAACTCTCAAGAAAAAATGTTAAAATGATTCACAATAACTTTCAAAACAAGAATTGCATTTGGAAGCTAAGTGATACCCCATCCTTTTAATAGAATCATTCAATTGAAAAGTAGATATAATTGATACATTACAAGGCCAAACATTGCTCCAACTAAAATCATTTTAATCTTGTGAAAAACAAAGTTAAAAAGGAACAGCTGCTGATTGATGGATTTTGGGAAAAGCTTGACCATTTCTTTATACCTCAATCTTGTTCACATATTGACAGAGCATCTAAATTACCTCCACTCCACGTTCAGTTAGTGGAAGATCATCTACTCAAAATACTCACAACCACCTCCTTTCAACCTTGAGCACCCATGGAACCGTTGATCGGGGTTGTGTCTCATCCAAGTTATCATCATGGAAGAGAGCAAACCACAGTGACAAAAAGCTTCTTCTTCAAGGGACTTTGGTTGCTTCAATCTTCGGCACGAAAGTGAAGAGGACGACGACAAGGTGGGATGGTGGCGGGTGATGGCTCTCCTCTAGGATTTTGAAGAAGGAGAAGGGAAAGGAAGAAAAAGGAAAAGGAAGAAGGGATGAAAATGTTATATTTCAACATTAGGAGGCATTCCCATCCTTTTTTGTGTTAAGAAAACATTTTCTAACAAAAGTACTAGATTAACTAATAGTAATAGTTAAGAGTACCAAAGTGAATGATTTTATAAATGAGGATACTTAAGTAAAAAACCAATATAGTTGAGGATACCATTAATACCATTAAGGAATTTATTTTTTTTATTTTAATTTTATTCTAAAGTTATGAAATGATGAACAATAATTTATATATTTATCTAGTAATTTTGATTTGAATCTAGAGTAAATGTCATGTTTGTACCCTTAACTATACTCGATTCTCACTCTAGTACTTTAAACTTTAAAAGGGATCACATTGGTACCCTTAAGTAGTACCGTTACTCACATTGATACTTTTGTCAGTATTAAGATATTTTATAATTTTTTGTTGGCAAGAATACTCCTCCACTTGTGTGCTTTCAGTCACCACTCTCGCTTCTTCGCCATCGTACCATGGCCACAGGCAAATTCCCCAGCAACCTTCATAAGTTTCAAAGGCATGCCACCACAATCCTGAATGATTTCTTTGATAGTCCTCTCCAACTCAGGATGCCCTTCATTACACACATAAAAGAATAACAATTTCTTTGAATCATCCTAGTCTTTGAAAGAGGACAAAAAAATGAGATTCTCAAATATGTGCTCTCTTTGAAGCTCAGTTACATTTTCAGATATTACCTTAATAACTTCGTAATCCCTTGTGTTGATGATAACCGCACTCCCTTGAAACATGGAAGCTGACAGGTCCTAGATTTCCTTCTTGGTGACGTTGGGGAAACATCATCCAGAAGAAGTAGGCATCTATTCTTCATCCCTTCTAATTTTTCCTGAAGTGCAGCTTGGACCGTGTACAATTCTTCGTCACTGCTAGCATATAGAGCGTTGGATTTGAAGATAGCCTTTGTAAGCTTCAATGCGTCAATGTTGGGATGCACAAACACCTAACTCTTCATCAGGAAATGGTCAATGACCATGCTTTTATTGTACACGCGTTGGATCAGGACGGTCTTACCATAACCTAGAGGCCCTACTATGACAATGATAGTAGTTTATGTCCTTTCTTCAGTGGTTAACAATATGATGATCTCTTCAATCTCACCATCCCTATTGAAGATCTTGTAGCCACTAGGGAAAGATCCAATCGACGACTACGATTGTGTGTCAGTCGTCCTCCGATGACACATGGCACCATCTGCATTTGTATGTTTCAAGGCTTTCTTTTGTCTATTTGCTGCTTTAAAACTTTTCATGGAATCACCTATTCTCTTCTCCAATCCTTTCCATTCATCTCCAGAAGAAGTGGTCAAGTGGTGTGCCTCTTCACCATCATGCCTTCTCTTACCGGACACTGTCATAGGTGGGGATCGTGTTGGCAGTGAAGATGGAGGCTTGCAAGGTCAAGATCGAGTCATCGCCATCACTATCAAAGTCAAGATTGGAGTTCTCGCCGTTGTTGAGAAGTTGGCTCATAGGTGGAAGTCAAGGTGAAATAGTGAGAAAGAAAGAGAGAGGATTTATTTGAGAAAAGGTATAACAAGAAAAACAATATTTTTTAAACAATGTTAGTATTTAAATTTGAAATTGTGATAAAATAAAAGTTAAGGGTTGCAAAGTGATTCTTTTTAAAGTTTAGGATACCAAAGTGAGAATCAGATATAGTTGAGGTACCAATGTAACATTTACTCTTGAATTTATAATAGAACATTCACAATGTTTTAACTATGAATTCTTAAGTCCTAATAGTTTATAATGTATATAGTAATAGAATGTGATTTTATTTATTTAAACATGTCCTGCAGGCTACGATGGTGATTGGAAAGCGATGGAGCGAAAGGGGATTTAAAAGAGGGGGATAATGGGTTGACATCGGGGAGAAAACCAAAGGAAGCAATCCAAAGAAGAAGAGAAAAGAGAATGCCCTAGTGAGGAAGAGAGGGAGAGATATCCTAAGAGCAGAAAGGGTGAGTGGCAATCTGCGTGCCGGAGGAAAAGGATCACTAACCATCACCACTGTCTACACAACCCAGCCTTTTTCCTCTTTGCCTCACGATTTCCATGCTTGATTATTGATGAGTAATTAGATTAAAAAAGCATGAAAATGTGTAGTTTAGCATGAAATCTAGGATTGCTAATGATCCAATGAATTATTGGGATTTATGGATGATTTTTCAGTGATTGTTTGTATATAATGCTACAGTGGACTTTCAGTGATGTTACCTTTGAAATTTAATATCTCGAGATATACAAGTCAGATCTTAATGAAACTTGTCCCAAAAGATTGTAGACTCAAAATCCTTCAATTTAGGTATTTTTGTATAGTTTTTCAATGACCATAGATGGGTCCACCTAGAGCTCCCAAGTGGGGCAAGTTTTCTGACAGCTCTACTTGTCAAGCTTCTAAGTTTCTGCAGAAAAACCTGGGTCGTGTGCTGAATGCACAGGCAACCTGCATGGTTCGGCTGCATGGGTTTCCTAAGGCTTTTTTTTGAAGAAAGAATGGTTAGTAGAGATTAAGGCTTAATTCCTAAGAAATCATCATAGAAAAATGTTTTGAATGAGATTGCATGATTTAAAAGGAAGATTTCCCTATATTTATGTTAAGATTTTCCAGAAAGATTCTGGTTCAGAAAAGAATTCCAAAAAGTAATGTTTTCAGAAAAAGAATGGTTTTACAAAAAAGATTTCTGTAACAGAAAGATTTAGAAAAGAGCTTTTAGAAAAGATGCCTGAGTAGTGTTTTCAGGCATGTGTGTGTTTAGACAAGAATTTCTTGAGATTTACAAAGAATCGCTCTCAAAAAAAAGAGTTGTCTTACAAAAAGAGTTCCTATAAAGGAAAGATTTTAGAAAAGAGTTTTCAAAGAAAGAAATGCATGTTTTCAAAAAAGAGATTTTAAAATCAGTGTTGGTCCCAAGTGAAAGAAACTAGGTGCCAAGCGAGTTAATGTTGGTTGGACTGTATGCACAGTCAAGCGAGTTAGTGTTGGTTGAGCCATATGCTCAGCGAAGCGAGTTGGCGTTAGTTAGGATGGGTGAGACAGCTCGAGGGGTTAAGCAAAATCAGCAGAAAGCTTGAAACACCAAGAAAATTAGTGGGGGTTGGAGGAACACATCCCTGTGCAAAAGAAAAGAATAGTGTAGCCTATTGTTCGGAAATGGTAGATGCCGGCACAGGGTCTTTTACCGTGGCAGTGTAGGAGATTGAGGTTGGTGCCTCTCCCTCTATGTGGTCAGATCACCCCTAATCATGGTGACACCAAAAAAAGAGATTTTCAGATTTCAAATTTAGAATTAGTTTTAGGCTAGAATCAAGCTTAATTTTGGCTTCTGAGTTTTAGCCAGATTCTAATCAAGATGAGACAATGTTTTAGGACTAGTTCCAGCTAAGTTTATTATTTTTATCAAATTTGAGACTTGTGGATTTAAGCTGGAATCTAATCGAAGAATATTTTTCAGAAATGCATTAGAATAGAGCATGGTTGTAACGCCACACATTTTCCACAATATTTTAAAACAAATTAAATTACGGGGAAATTAAAGCCAAATAGAAAATATCTAACTACTAGGAACCTGTGTGTGCGGCTAGAAGACTCCAAACTATATGTACTACACTAAACCTCTGCATGCATGCACCTGCAAATCAAAAACACAAGGAAAACGCATGAGTGACAAAAGTCACCCAGTACGCACCTCAAAGAAAAATGACGAGAAACAAAACCTTAATTGATTTTCTTTTAAATCCATTTCGCAAACCATTTCTCAAAACCTCACAAACTAGGCCCACACTGGCCAAAACCACAATCGAGGATCTACTAACCCAAAACCACAAGCAAAAGCCCTCAATGGCCAAAACCACACACAATGAGTCAGGAAGTCCGACACTAGGCAACCCAACTTTGGCCACACGTAATCCGCCAAGGAGTGACCACAGTGTTCTGCACTACCACGGTGACGGCCACCCTGTGCAGGAGCGTTCACCGTCTCGTGATTCTCTCACTCTAGAGAACCCTCAAAAAGGCAACCCCTCCTTGGTAAGGTTGTCCTGTCTCTCAATACGCTACCAGCTACGAGGCACGTGTCCCACTTGCACTGGCCACCATAGGATATATCTCCACACGGCGTCCTCCACACACAATGCTCAGGAGGGAGTGTCATACCTCCACACCCGAACCTCATTGCTCACAACGACAGTAGGAGTATCATACCTCCCCGTCATGCTACAAAACACCTTAACCAGCGAACCACAACCCTAGCCTCGAGATGATAGTCAAGGAGTCTCATACCTTCAGAACCCGACGTCCCTCAGCTTTAGGTATCTCGGCCCCTGACCTCAACCAGAGAGTCACGCTCGACCACCCAAGAATGTTGTCACATTCCCTGGTCCCGACGACACGATCCCACACTGTCTCGACCCGTACACAGAAAACTAGGAAAACCATTTTTCAAATCTGCCTACTCATCTCTTTGAAATCATTTTCATATCTTTGAAACCTCTTCCAAAACCTCAGCAAAACAACGCATCAGGTGTCCCAAGGGACCACCACTAACATCCCACAATCCCATATCAATGGGACAAAACAAACCAATCCGGAAAACCCTTAGAAATCAGATTTGAAATGAACTCCGATGACCCAACACACCCTCCAACCAGCCACCGAGCTCCCCGGTGACCATGACGTCCTCGAAAGCTCCCTCAACCTCTAGGACACTAGCCACGCCGACGTCGAGCCCCATGGTGCCTTCTCCTCTCTCACTTTTCTCTCCTTCTCTCGCTGACGCAAGGAACAGGGGAGGAAAGATAGGGGTGACGGGTGGGGAAAGGAAGAGTGGGGAGGGAGGGGAGTGAGGGGAAAGGGAAGGGAAAAGGAAGTGAGGGAGGAGTAGTGTGCGCCCAAGGAGGAGAAAGAGAAAGAAGAAGGCGAACGTTGAGCGATGGGGGTGTGCGGCGTGGGCGGCTTATAAAGCCCTACACACAAAGTAGTTGAGAACGTGCTCGCCTACGCACCTCGGGCACCTGCACCCTGCACGAGCTCAACGAAAATAGCCCAACCACCAACCATAGCAATCGGCCCACAACGCGGGCCCCACATGGACCCCACACCCGGGTCCACACACATAGTGCCACTGTGCACAGGGACACGCAATAGAAGCCGGCTCAAAAGGCCCAAGCCCAAAAGCACAAATCCACACAACAGGCCTCGGAATAGTAGCACCCGCTCAGGAATAAAATTCATAAAGGACAAATCTTCCTAGTAATTACAAAATGAATTTTACGGGTGCTGGGCTAGGATGGCTTCCTCACGTTCCCACGTGGTCTCCTCGGCTCCATGATGCCGCCACTGCACCAAGACCAGCGGAATCACCTTGTTCCACAGCACCGGCTCCATGCTGTCAACAATCTCGACGGCATCCTCCTCAAAGGACAAATCTTCCTAGAGCCCTTCTGGCTGAACTGGGATCACATGAGAGACATTAGCCAGGCACTTCCTCAGCATGGAGACATGGAACACGTCGTGCATGAACAACATCTCTGGTGGTAGATCCAACCGATAAGCAACCTCACCGATCCTTTAGGTGGGCTAATATAGCGAGGACTCAGCTTGCCACGCTTCTCGAATCGCATGACACCCTTGGTCGACGACTCCTTCAAGAACACATAATCTCCCACCAAAAACTCCAACGGTCTCCGCCTCCTGTCGGCATAGCTCTTCTGCTGACTCTGTGCAGCCAGCAATTTGCTACGAATCAAATCCACCATGTCCGCATACAGCTGCACAAGCTCAGGACCAATCAACTGACGCTCGCCCACCTCGCTCCAGCAAACCGGCCATCTGCATGACCTACCGAACAAAGCTTTGTACGGTGCCATTCCGATGCTAGAGTGATAACTATTGTTGTAGGCGAACTCAATCAACGGCAAATGGTCCTCCCAACTCCCTTGAAAGTCTAAGGCACTTGCTTTAAGCATATCCTCTAGCATCTGGATAGTCCTCTCTGTCTGACCATCTGACTGAGGATGAAATGTTATACTATAGTTGAGCACGGTGCCAAAGGCCTCCTGTAGAGTCCTCCAGAACCTTGAGGTGAACCTCAAGTCTCTGCCCGACACGATGGACAACAGAACACCATGCAGCTTAACCACCTCGGAGACATACAACTCTGCCAGGCGGTGCATCGGAAGCTTCACCTGAATAGCCAAGAAGTGAGCAGACTTGGTCAGCCAACCACAATCACCCACACGATGTTGTTCTTCCTCTGAGTCCGCTGCAAACCAATCACGAAGTCCATCAAGATGTGCTCCCATTTCCGCACAGGAATATCCAACAACCGTAAGATGCCTCCAGGTCTCTGGTGCTCTGCCTTGACTAACTAGCAAGTGGTACACCTCGCCACATGCTCAGCAACATCTCTCTTCATGCCAGGCCACCAAAAATTCCGCTTCAAGTCTCAATACATCTTCGTACTCCCAGAGTGAATAGTGTACCTAAACCGATGCACTTCATCCAACAACCTCTACCTGGCCTCCTCATGCTGGGGCACATACAGATGCATATCGTACCTCAACTCTCCATATGCCCTAACAAAGAAATGAGGCTCTCCACCAGCCTCCAGCTTCTCAAACACAGCCTGAACAAATGAATCCAGCTACTGATAGGCAACAGTAAACTCTAATAGCTTAGGGCGAACAGACAGGTTGGCCACCCAGGCACTAACTGTTCCCCTAGCTTGCCGTTTCGGCCTGCAGCTCACTAGATCTTCCAACATAGTCCACTCCTCGACCATTAGGCTCGCCATCACGTGCATATTTTGACTCAAAGCATCGGCAACCACGTTGGCCTTGCCGGGATGGTAGGACAGGCTGAAATCATAATGCTTCAGATATTCCACCCAGCGGTGCTGCCTTAAGTTGAGGTCCCTCTGTGTGAATATATACTTCAAGCTCTGATGATCGGTGAAGACCTCAAACTGCTCCCCATAGAGATAGTGTTGCTAGAGCTTGAGAGTGAACACTACGACAGCCATCTCCAAATCGTGGGTCGGGTAGTTGTTCTCATGATCCTTCAGCTAGCGCAAAGCATACACGATAACATTGCCATTGTTATGCCCAAAGGAGCCCAAGAACAGCGGATTCAAATAGGTTTGGCACGTGTAGAAGGGAAGAAAAGAGAAGAACTTGCTGTAAAAACTCAGCAATACCCTAGCCGTCCACCTAGGGTTTCCATGCACATCCAAAATAGCAATCCACACACAAACAAAGCTTTTACGTGGTT
>JAMKQA010248982.1:0-37653 GCA_024699735.1 Posidonia australis | reverse complement strand
TGGGCCCAAGTGGGCTGATTGGGTCCAAAGAAGCTAAATGGGTTCAAATGGGCTTGCATGAAGTCAAATAGGCTTGAAATGGTGTAATGGGCCCAAATAGGCTCAATCAGGATTTAGTGGGCCTAAATGGGCCTTCATGGGCCCAAATGGGTTTCAATGAATTAAATGGCCTAATGAGGGTTTGTGGACCCAAATGGGCTCAACCAGGGTCCAAGCTCAGCCACCAGATCTTCATCCTGCAAAAATTGGAAATTTGGGGTGTCTACACTACCGAAAGGAGCCTTGATGTTCCCATCCGAGATTCAATCCGGATGGTCGAATCTCAGTGCCACCCTCCTGCATTTGAATATCGATCCTGATGGATGGATTCAAGGCCTCCCTTTTCCATCACTTTCTAAACTACCGGACGGAGTCTAAATGTTCCCTTCTCAGATTCAATCGGCAGGACGAATCTTGCTGCCACCCTCCTGCCTTTGAATTTTGATCCTGACAAACGGATTCGGGGCCTCCCTTATCCATCTCCTTTACTTGGCTGTAGAATGGAGTCTAGATGTTCCCGTCCGAGATTCAATCCGGAATGTCGAATCTCGGTGCCACCCTCTTGCCGTTGAATTTTGATCCTAACGAACGAATTCAAGGCCTCCCTTTTCCATCTCTTTTTCTAGACTACCGGACGGAGTCTAGATGTTCCCATTCGAGATTCTATCAGGAGGGATGAATCTCAGAGCCACACTCCTGCCTTTGAATTTTGATCCTGATGGACAGATTCAACGCCTCCCATTTCCATCTTTTTTTAGACTGTTGGACGTAGTCTAGATGCACCCATCCAAGATTCAATCCAGAAGGACGAATCTCGGTGCCACCTTTCTGCCTTTGAATTATGATCCTAACGAACGAATTCAAGGCCTCCCTTTTCCATCTCTTTTTCTAGACTATCAGACGGAGTCTAGATGTTCCCATACGAGATTCAATCTAGAAGGACGAATATTGGTGCCACCCCTCTTGCCTTTGATTTCTGATCCAGACGGATGGATTCAAGGACTCCCTTTTCCATCTCTTTTTCTAGACTACCAGACGGAGTCTAGATGTTCCCATCCGAAAATCAATACGGAAAGACGAATCACGGTGCCACCCTCCTACCTTTGAATTGCGATCCTGGTGGATAAATTCAAGGCCTCCTTTTTCCATCATTTTCTCGACTACCGGACGTAGTCTAGATGTTCCCATCCGAGATTCAATCTAGAAGGATGAATCTCAGTGCCACCTTCTTGCCTTTGAATTTCGATCCTAACGAACGGATTCAGGCCTTCCTTTTCCATCTCTTTTTCTAGACTACCGGACGGTGTCTTGATGTTCCCTTCTGAGATTCATTCCAAACGGACAAATCTTGGTGCCATCCCTCTTGCCTTTCAATTCCGATCCTGACAGGTAGATTCACGGCCTCCCTTTTCCATCTTTTTCTAGACTACCGGACGGAGTCTAGATGTTCCCCTCCGAGATTCAATCCAGACGGACGAATCTCGATTCCACCCTCTTGCCTTTGAATTCCAATCCTGACGGATGGATTCAAGGCCTCCCTTTTACATCTTTTTCTAGACTACGGACAGAGCCTAGATGTTCCCATCGGAGATTCAATCTGCAAGGACGAATCTCGGTGCCACCCTCTAGCCTTTGAATTCTAATCCTAACAGACGGATATAAGGCCTCCCTTTTCCATCTTTTTCTAGAATACCAGATGGAGCCTAGATGTTCCCATCCGAGATTCAATCCGGAAGGACGAAAATCGGTTCCACCCTCCTGCCTTTGAATTCTAATCCTAAAGGACGGATTCAAGGCGTCCCTTTCCCATCTTATTATAGACTGTCGGATGAAGTCAAGATGTTCCCATCTGAGACTCAATCCAGACGGACGAATCTCGGTGCCACCCCTCTTACCTTTGAATTCCGATCCTGAAGGACGGATTCAAGGCCTTCCTTTTCCATCTCTTTTTCTAGACTACTGGACAGAGTCTGGATGTTCCCATCCAAAATTCAATTCAGAAGGACGAATCTCGGTGCCACCCTCCTGCCTTTTAATTCTTATCCTGACGGACGAATTCAAGGCCACCATTTTCCATCTTTTCAAGACTACCGGACGTTGTCCAGATGTTCCCATCCGATATTCAATACGGAGGGACAAATCTCGGTGCCATCCACCTGCCTTTGAATTTCGATCCTGACGGATGGATTCAAGACGTCCCTTTCCCATTCTTTCTAGACTACCGAACGGAGTCTAGATGTTCCCATCCAAGATTCAATCCGGAAGGATGAATCTCGGTTCCACCCTCTTGCCTTTGAATTTTTATCCTGACGGACGGATTGAAGGCCTCACTTGTGCATCTTTTTCTAGACTACCGGACAGAGTCCAGATGTTCCCATCCGAGATTCAATCCGGACATATGAGTCTCGGAGCCACCCTCTTGTCTTTGTACTCCGATCCTAACAAATGGATTCAAGGCCTTCCTTTTCCATCTTTTTCTAGACTACCGAACAAAGCCTAGATGTTCCCATCCGAGATTCATTCCGGATGGACGAATCTCTGTGCCACAATCCTGCCTTTGAATTCTAATGCTGATGGATCGATTCAAGGTGTCCCTTTTCCATCTTTTTCTAAACTACCGGACAGAGTCTAGATGTTCCCATCCGAGATTCAATCCGAAAAAACGAATCTCGGTGCCACCCTCCTCCCTTCGAATTTTGATCTTGACGGATGGATTCAGGGCTTCCCTTTTCCATCTCTTTTTCTAGGCTATGAGATGGAGTCTTGATGTTCCCATCCGAGATTCAATTTGGAATGTCGAATCTCGGGGCCACCCTCCTACCATTGAATTTTGATCCTAACGAACGAATTCATGGCCTTCCTTTTCCATCACCTTTTCTACACTATCGGACGGAGTCTAGATGTTCCCATCCGAGATTCAATCTGGAGGGACGAATCTCGGTGCCACCCTCCTACCTTTGAATTTTGATCCTAATGGACAGACTCATTGCCGCCCTTTTCCAACCTTTTCTAGACTACAAGACGTAGTCTAGATGCTCCCATTCGAGATTCAATCTGGAAGGACATATCTCGGTGCCATCCTCCTGCCTTTGAATTTTTATCCTAACGAAGGAATTCAATGCCTCCCTTTTCCATCTGTTTTTCTAGACTGGCAGACGAAGTCTAGATGTTCCCATCTGAGATTCAATCCAGAAGGACAAATCTCGGTGCCACCCCTCTTGCCTATGAATTCCGATCTTGACAGACGGATTCAAGGCCTTCCTTTTCCATCTTTTTCTAGACTACCGAATGGAGTCTAGATGTTCCCATTCGAGATTCAATCCGGACGGACGAATCTCAGTGCCACCCTCTTGCCATTGAATTCCTATCCTGACGGACGGATTTAAGGCTTCCCTTTTCCATCTTTTTCTAGACTACTGAACGGAGCCTAGATGTTCCCATCCGAGATTCAATCCGGAAGGACGAATCTCAGTGCCACCCTCCTGCCTTTGAATTCCGTTCCTGATGGACGGATTTATGCCCTCCCTTTTCCATCTTTTTCTAGACTACCGGACGGAGTCTAGATGTTCCCATCCGAGATTCAATCTGGAAGGACGATTCTTGCTTCCACCCTCCTACCTTTGAATACTGGTCCTGACAGACGAATTGAAGGCCTCCTGTTTCCATCTTATTGTAGACTTCCGGACGAAGTGTAGTCAATCCTAACGGATGAATCACGGTGCCACCCCTCTAGCCTTTGAATTCCGATCGTGACGGACAAATTCATGGCCTCCCTTTTCCATCTCTTTTTCTAGAGTATCAGTCAGAGTCTAGATGTTCCCATCTAGGATTCAATCTGGAAGGAAAATCTCACTGCCATCCTCTTGCCTTTTAATTCTGATCCTAATAAACGGATTCGAGGCCTCCCTTGTCCATCTTTTTCTAGACTACCAAACGGAGTCTAGATGTTCCCATCCGAGAATCAATCCAGATAGATGAATCTCAGAGCCACGCTCTTGTCTTTGAATTCCGATCCAAACGAACGGATTCAAGCCCTCCCTTTTCCATCTTATTCAAGTCTATCGGACGAAGTCTAGATGTTCCCATCTGAGACTCAATCCAAACGGACGAATCTCTGTGCCACCCCTCTTGCCTTTGAATTCCGATCCTGACGGTCAGGTTCAAGGCCTCCCTTTTCCATCTCTTTTTCTAGACTGCCAGACGGAGTCTAGATGTTCCCGTCCAAAATTCAATTTAGAAGGATGAATCTTGGTGCCACCCTCCTGCCTTTTAATTCTGTTCCTGACAGACAGATTCAAGACCTCCCTTTTCCATCTTTTTCAAGACTATCGGATGTAGTCTAGATGTTACCATCCGAGATTCAATCTGGAAGGACGAATCTCGGTGCCACCCACCAACCTTTGAATTCTGATCCTAATGGACGGATTCAAGGCCTCCCTTTTCCATCTTTTCCAAGACTATCAGAGAGAGTCTAGATTTTCCCATCCGAGATTCAATCTAGACGAACGAATCTCGGTGCCGCCCTCTTGCCTTTGAATTCTAATCCAGACGGACAGTTTCTATGCCTCCCTTTCCCATCTTTTTTTGGACTGCGAGACGAAGTCTAGATGTTCCCATCCGAGACTCAATCCAAACTGACGAATCTCGGTGCCTCCGCTCTTGCCTTTGAATTCTGAACCTGACGAACGGATTCAAGGCCTTCATTTTCCATTCTTTCTTGACTACCAGACGTAGTCTAGATGTTCCCATCAGAGATTCAATCTGGAAAGGATGAATCTCGGTGTGACCCTTCATGCGTTTGAATTATGATCTTGACAAATGGATTCAATCTCTCCCTTTTCCATCTCTTTTTCTAGGCTGTCGGATGGAGTATAGATGTTCCCATTCGAGATTCAATCCGAAAGGTTGAATCTTAGTGCCATCCTCCTGCCTATGAATTTTTATCCTAACGAACGAATTCAAGGCCTCCCTTTTCCAGCTCTTTTTCTAGACTAACCAGACGAAGTCTAGATGCTCCCATCCAAGATTCAATCTGGAGGGTCGAATCTCATGCCACCCTCCTGCCTTTGAGTTTTGATCCTGACAGACGGATTCAATGCCTCCCTTTTCCATCTTTTTCTAGACTACTGGATTGTGTCTAGATGCTCCCATCCGAGATTCAATCTAGAAGGAGGAATCTCGGTGCCACCCTCCTACCTTTGAATTTTGATCCTAGCGAACGAATTCAAGGCCTTCCTTTTCCCTTTCTTTTTCTAGACTATCGGACGGAGTCTAGATGTTTCCATTCGAGATTCAATCTGGAAGGACGAATCTCGGTGCCACTACTCTTGGCTTTGATTTTCGATCCTTAAGGATGGATTCAAGGCCTCCTGTTTCCATCTTTTTTCAAGACTACCGGACGGAGTCTAGATGTCCCCTTCCGAGGTTCGATCCGAGCAGATGAGTGTCAGTGCCACCCTCTTGCCTTTGAATTCCAATCCTGACGGGTAGATTCAAGGCCTCTTTTTTCCATCTTTTTCTAGACTACCGGATGGAGTCTAGATGTTCCCATCCGAGATTCAATCCAAACGAATGAATCTCGGTGCCACCCTCTTACCTTTCAATTCCGATCCGAACGGACGGCTTCAAGGCCTCCTTTTCCATCCTTTTCTAGACTACCGGATAAAGCCTAGATGTTCCCATCCGAGATTCAATCTGGAAGGACAAATCTTGGTGCCACACTCTTGCCTTTGAATTCAGGTCTTGACGGACGGATTTAAGGCCTCCCTTTTCCGTCTTTTTCTAGACTATCGGACGGAGTCTAGATGTTCCCATCCGAGATTCAAGCCGGAAGGACAAATCTCAGTTCGACCCTCCAGCCTATGAATTCTGGTCTTAATGGACGGATTCAAGGACTCCCTTTTCCATCTTATTCTTGACTATCAGACGAAACCTAGATGTTCCCATCGGAGACTCAATCCAAACGGACGAATCTCGGTGCCACCCTTCTTGCCTTTGAATTCTGATCCTGATGGATGGATTCAAGGCCTCGTTTTTCCATCTCTTTTTCTAAACTACTGGATGGAGTCTAGATGTTCCCATCTGAAATTCAATTCAGATGGACGAATCTCGGTGCCACCCTCTTGCCTTTCAATTCTGATACTGACAGACGGATTCATGGCCTCCCTTTTCCATCTTTTCCAAGACTATCGAACGTAGTCTAAATGTTCCCAACCGAGATTCTATCCAGAAGGACGAATCTCGGTGCCATCCTCCTGCCTTTGAATTCTGATCCTGACGGAAAAATTCATGGCCTCCCTTTTCCATCATTTTCTAGACTATCAGACAAAGTCTAGATGTTCCCATCTAAGAATCAATCTGGACGGACGAATCTCGGTGCCGCCCTCTTGCCTTTGACTTCTTGTCTTGACGGACGGATTCATGGCCTTCCTTTTCCATCCTTTTCAAGACTGCCGGACGAAGTCTAGATGTTCCCATCCGAGACTTAATCAAAATGGACGAATCATGGTGCCTCCCCTCTTGCCTTTGAATTTCGATTCTGATGGACGAATTCAAGGCGTCCCTTTTCCATTCTTTTTAGACTACATGACGGTGTCTAGATGTTCCCATCCGAGATTCAATCCGGAAGGATGAATCTCAGTGCCACCCTCTGGCCTTTGAATTTTGATCCTGACGGACGGATTCAGGGCCTCCCTTTTCCATCTCTTTTTCTAGGCTGTCGGATGGAGTCTAGATGTTCCCATCCAAGATTCAATCTAGAAGGTCGAATCTCAGTGCCACCCTCCTGCCTTTGAATTTTGATCCTAACGAATGAATTCAAGGCCTCCCTTTTCCATCTCTTTTTCTAGACTACCAAGCGAAGTCTAGATGTTCCCATCCTAGATTCAATCCGGAGGGTAGAATCTCGGTGCCACCCTGCTGCCTTTGAATTTTGATCCTAACAAATGAATACACGGCCTTCCTTTTCCATCTTTTTATAGACTGTCGAACGGAGACTAGATGTTCCCATTCGAGATTCAATCCAAAAGGACGAATCTCGGTGCCACTCCTCTTGCCTTTGAATTCCGATCATGACGGATGGATTCAAGGCCTCCCGTTTCCATCTTTTTCTAGACTACCAGACGTAGTCTAGATGTTCCCTTCCGAGGTTCGATCCAAGCAGATGATTCTCGGTGCCACCCTCTTGCCTTTGAATTCCTATCCTGACGGACGGATTCAAGGCCTCTCTTTTCCATCTTTTTCTAGACTACTGGACGGAGTCTAGATGTCCCCATCCAAGATTCAATCCGGAGGGACGAATCTCTGTGCCACCCACTTGCCTTTGAATTCTGATCCTGACAAATGGATTCAAAGCCCCCTTTTTCCGTTCTTCTTCTAGACTACCAGACGGAGTCTAGATGGTTCCTTCCCAGATTAAATCCGGACGGACGAGTCTCGGTGCCCCACTTTTTTTGAATTCCGCTCCGAACAGACGGAATCAAAGCAGAGTATCTTCCTCCTTCCTTTGGGCTGGTATCCCGAACTACCCGAGCAATACTGGTGGTGCCCAATGGATTCCCCACTCACCTTGTTCCTTCCTTCCATTTGGGCTGGTAGGTTGAACTACCCGGATGACTTTTGTGACCAGTCACTTTTCGGTCGGCAAGCACCATGAGTCTTGTCCGGCGCTTTTCTTGACAAGTGTGATAGCCAGTCATGTCCTTTAGGAGCTGGTTGGTCGTCGACTTGTCAGCATTTCTCATTAGTATTGTTTTCAGTGGTTTCAGCTTTGTCTATGGCAATCTGGGAGGCAGGACTGGACTACTGGTGCTTTCACCGACTGGTAGCTGGTTGCCAATAGCTAACTCTTTCTTGCAGCTCTGGGCCAAGCATCTTCATCAACTCCGAGCGATGATCTTTTCCCCCTGTTCTCTTTTCCATGTAAGAAGGGGTAGGGTGTCTTTGTCAACACTAAGCATCGGTCACTGTTCCATTCGTCCTCAGACCTCACTCAGGGAGGGGCATCCGTAGATACCCCATATGCTTGCAATAGGACCTTAAACCCAAAAACTAACTAAAATCAAACTCAAAACCCTAACCCTAGACCTAAACGCCAGCACTAAACCCCAAACCGTAGATCAAAACCTAAATCGAATCCAAAATCCAAAACTAATCAAAACCCTAATTAAAACCCTAGGTCAAACCCTAAACCCTAACAACTTATAACCAATTCCCACCTTCACCATAACAACCTATAACAACCTCTAACCACCTAAAGAAACTTAACCAATTCCCACCTTCACCATAACAACCTCTAACCACCTAAACAAACTTAACTAATTCCCATTTCATCATAACAACCTATAACAACTTGTAAAAACCTCCAACAACATCAAACTAACCATAACCAACTACTCTAACAACCCTAGCCATTTGCAAGCCTATAAATACCCCCCTATTTGTAAGAGAAAAAAGGAGAGAAAAAACTTGGAAAAATTCCAAGGAGAGCCACCATGTTATTTCCTCACAATTAAGGCAACCAAAGTGGTCCAGGAAGAGAAAGGAAGCTCGAGAAGGAGAAAAATCTGATTTTCAAGCCATCCCCAGCCATCTCCATCGAGCTCCGGTGACCTCTGCTGATCTCTAGCGGTCATCACCCCTGCTAGCTCAGGTAAGCGCCCTTCAGACCTTAATTTCTTCAAATTTTGACTCCTTAGGTCTCCCTTTTCCTTCGCTAGTCGATTCCAGTAGTGCCAGACAGTTTCCCTAGCTAGAATCCAATGCTATTCTCCGACGACTTAAGTGGGGACACGAATCCAGTGCTCGATCCTCTCCCCTTGGTTCTCCTCTATCTCCTCTGATCCTCTGGACGCCACACCGATCCCTCTACATGCCTCATGTAGAAGCCCGTAGGAATCGTACCATTTCGCCGTCGCTGGAGAAGACGACTGGTAAGGAAGCATTGTCGGACGCTCCACCCTTCATAGCACCTCGCCAAGACCTGAGGAATGATCCTCTATTCTTCCTCCACGCTCTGGAGCAATCAAGATCCTACTTTGTTCCCTGGATCACCCCTACAGCCAAGCTCATCGGGGAAGACAACGGTGACGATGGGCGGGACCAAAGGTTGAGAGAAATGGCCCGTTTCTTGCTTCTGGAACAGGGGAAACATTCCACTCATCGCCCACAAGCTCCCTGGAGCCCTGAACCACCATTCCAATGTCTCCAGGGTCATCTTCTTCCACGCTCTGGAGCAATCAAGATCCTACTTTGTTCCCTAGATCGCCCCTGCAGCCAAGCTCATCGGGGAAGACGACGGCGACGATGGGCGGGACCAAAGGTTGAGAGAAATGGCTCGTTTCTTGCTTCTGGAAGAGGGGAAGCATTCCACTCATCGCCCGCAAGCTCCCTAGAGCCTTGAACCACCATTCCAATGTCTCCAGGGTCATCTTCTTCCATGGCGCCGTCGCTGGAGTCGTGTCGATGGCAAGGGAGGTGGAGGGCCAACTCCGACCATCGAATCGTAGATGCAAATCGTTAGATCGTCTTTCCTTCCTCTCCTCTTACTCATCGGTCAATTGGACTCCAAATCAGGCCTCGGGAGGGGCTAGGATTGAACTCCAATCGCCGTCGTAGGTGAGATGCGGTCACTAGCGACCGTCAAGTCCTTTTTAAGCTTCTTATAATAAAAACTTTTGTTTTTTTTCCTTTTCTTGCACAGAGGCCCTTTTTCTTACACTTAGGTCCATGCACTTGATTTTTTAATAATTTTTTCCTTTTATTGCACAAAGGTCTTTTTCTTACACTTAGGTCCCTGCTTTGATTTTTTTTAATCCTTTTAATAATTTTTGTTCTGAAATATTACATAAGAACCCCTGAAAGTCTTTATTAATGTTTTCCATGCTTTAAACTTTGGTATAAACCCTATGAGTTTCTTTTCATACATTTAAGACTAGCATTTCTGCGTAAAAAACCCTGAGCTTTGTTGAAATAGTTCTGAATGCATGTTTTGTTTTTTGCCATAATTGCAAGTTAAACCCTAGATATTCAAATATTTGCTCAATTGTGTTCAAAAATTGCATTTTAGCCTCTAAATTTAACTAATTTTACACAGAATGCATTATTTTAGGGTAAAATTACATAGCAGTCATTGACCGTCCTAGATTTCAATCTTAAGACCTTTTTCTTGCACATTGAACCTTGAAATACTTCAGAATTGCATTAAATACATGTTTTACTGGCAAAATTGCATGTTGAAACTTAGGAATCCAGATTTTGACCAAAAATACACAGTTTTGCACATTTGACCTCAGATTTCTTCAGAATTACATAAAATGTGTTTTCCTATGTATTTTTGATGGTTTAGCCTTAGAGTTTCAGTTTTCATTCAAAATTTGTGAATTTTGCACAAAAGTCCCTGGAATTTACACTTTTTACTCTCACATGCATTTTGTGCATTTTGTACATTTTGTTGCTATTTTTCATGCATATTTTCTCATGTCTTCTTTCTTGCATTATGCATACACTTCCGACTTGTTTCAAACTCAATTTTCACATTGTTTCTCGGATTTCTTCCGACTTTTACGTTTTTGATTTGATTTGGCTTTCATCACCAGGGTGCGTACATTAACAGGCTTGACAATGTTGACATTGACCCGAATGAGGATTATTTTCCCTAATTAGATTTTCTCCAATTTCTTCGAGTATTCGCTGGTTTGCAAAACACTTTCCGAGTATTCTCGATTGTCACGATTTTCCTCTTCGCCCAAGGGCGTACAGTAAAGTGGCATTATCAATGCCTACATTTGTCCCTCGGATTATCATTTTCTCTTTTTTTCTTCTTCATTTCTTTGATTTGGCATGTTTTCCAATCATATTAAGCATGTGCACTCGGAATAGACCATTAGCAAGCAAAAAACCTAGAAATGCTGATTTCTTCGAGCGCATAGGGCTGCCTAACCCCTTCCCCATGCGTAACAAGAATCCTTACCCTTTCTTTGGCCCGTATTGATTTGTGCACTACATCCATTAGGCACGGAGCATGCATATGTTTTCTTCGCCTTGGTTTCTTTTGGATTTTTTCCTTTGTGATTGGTTTTCCTCGTCTTTCCATTAAAATACTAGGTGGCGACTCCTTTCCTTATCCTTTCTTATCTTTCCTTTGTGTTTCTGAGCCAAGTTTTCTTCTCTGGATTCACCATCTTCACCGTGACCGTATCGGGACTCCTTGTGTGCTTCCACGCACCGTAGGAGAGTCGTGCAGGGTTCCACTGCATGGTCACAATTAGTTCAAAACCCTAAATAAAATCCTAAACCAAATCGAAAACCCTAGAATAAATCCAAAACCCTAGGATTAATTAAAAATCCTAAATAAAATCCAAAACTCTAGGATTAATTCAAAATCCTGAATAAAATCCAAAACCTAATCCAAAACCATAGGATTAGTTCAAAACCTAATTTAAAATCCAAAGTCAAACCTTAAACCCAAATCTCAAACCTTAACAACCCTAACTACTTCCCACTTCACCTTAACAATCGTAACCACCTCCAACTCCACCTTAACAACCTTAACCACCTCCTACTTTAACCATAAGAACCTACCTATCCATTGCAAGCCTATAAATACCCCCCATTTGCAAGGAAAAAAGGGGGTGAAAAAGGGGAAAAGGAGAGAAAACAAAACTTGGAAAATTGAGAGGAGAGCCACCAAGGTATTTTCTCTCAACCAGAGCAACCAGAGAGGTTCAGGAGCAGAGAGGAAGCTTGGGGAGGGGAAGAATTCTAGTTTCAAGCTACCTCCAGCGAGCTTTGGCGACCATCTCCACTGTCCACTTAGGTATGCCCTTTACTGACCTCAATTTTCTTCAAAAATGATCCCTTAGGTCTTCCTGTTTCTTCCCTAATTGATTCCAGCAGTGCTAGAGGGTTTCCCTAACAGGAATCGAAGTTTCAGAGGTCGTCAGATGCTTTTTTTGACGACGTAGGTGGGGGCACAAATCCAGTGATCGATTCGTGCCTTGGTGTGTTCCATTCTTCTAGGACTAGTCTCCTCCTGCTTCTTCGATCATTCGGATGCCGTTTCAAGCCCCCAACAAGCTTGCAGGAGCCACTCATCGCAATCGGACTCCATCGCCATTGCTGAAGAAGACGATTGGCAATGGAATGCAATCCGGAGCTCTGCCCTTCGTAGCACCTCTCCAGCAACCAGGATGTGACCCTCTATTCTCCCTCCACACTCTGGAGCAATCAAGACCACACCTCGGGCCTCGATCCTCCTCTACAACCACCGTCGCCAGAGTGCCGATGAAGCTTGGTCGAGGGGGAGGTCGTGCATCCATTCTTGCTCCTGGATGAGGGGAATTCTTCCTCTCCGATCTCTTAGTCTTCCTGGATCCATGGAGCACCGCACCGCAGCCATCAGGGCCCACCTTCTTCCTCAGCACCGTCACCACAGTTGCCCCAATGGCGAGGGGGATGGGCTGCCTTTTCCGACCGTTGAGCATCGGATCCAAACCATTGGCTCCTTCTCCCTCCTTTTCTTGCTCCCAACGAGCTTTGATGCCAAATCAGGCATCGGGATGCCCTAGAAGGGAATCCCAGGCGGTCGTCGATGGCGGAGTTCCGTCGTCAGCAGCCATCGTTTCTTTTTTATTAAAAAATAATAAAAAATTGTTTTCTTTTGAATAAATTTCTGATTCTTTACTTTCCTTACACATAGGTCCTTGCTTCTTGCATTTAGGTCCTTGCGTATGTTTTTGAAAAACATTTAAATAATGTTTGTTTAGAAATATTGTAGTGTGACCCCTGTATATTCTTGTTAATGTTTTCCGGGCTTTAAAATTTGATATAAACACCTAACTTGCTTTTAATTCATCTTCAGGTCCAGTATTTTGCATAAAAAGCCTTGAACTTTATTAAAACTGTTCTGAATGCAAGATTTTCTGTCACAATTGCAAATTAAACCCTAGGAATTTAAATATTTACTCAAATGTGTTCAAAAATTGCATTTTAAGCCCTAAACTTCATTAATTTCACACTAAAAGTAATTTTTCTAGGGTAAAATTACAAGATAGTCCCTGAACTTCCTATTTTCAAACATAAACTCTTTTTCTTGCACATTTAACCCTGAATTTCTTCAGAAATGCAATAAATACATGTTTTACTAGCAAAATTGCATATTGAACCCTAGGGATCTTGAATTTGACCAAAAATGCACAGTTTTGCACATTTCACCCCTAATTTCTTCAAAATTACATAAAATGTTTTTTTCTATGTATTTTTGATGATTTAACCTAAGAATTTCAGTTTTCAATTAGAACATGTGAAATTTGCACAAAAGCCCCTGGAATTTACATTTTTCACTTACACATGCATTTTGTACATTTTGTTCCCTTTTTCATGCATATTTTCTCATGCCTTCTTCCTTGCATCGTGCACGCATTTCTAACTCATTTCAAACTTGATTTTTCCCATTGTTTCCTAGATTTCTTCCGACTTTCACAATTTTGATTTCATTTTGTTTTCCATTGCTTGAGGGCGTACATTAATAGGCTTGACAATGCCAACATTGACCCGAATGTTGATTATTTTCTCTAATTTGATTTTCTAGGATTTCTTCGAGTTTCCACTGATTTACGTGACGCTTTCCGAGTATTCTTGATTTTCACGATTTTCCTCATCGCCCATGGGCATACAGTAAAGTCGCATTTCCAATGCCTACATTGTCCCTTGGATTATCATTTTTTCTTTTGTTCATTTCTTCTCTTTGATTTGGCATGTTTCCATAGTCATCTTTAGCATGTGCATTCAGAGTAGACAAGCATACACATAATAGACCACTAGCAAGCAGGAAACCTAGAAAGACCAATTTCTTCGGGTGCATGGGGGTGCCTAACCCCTTCCCCATGCATAACTAGAATCCTTACCCTTTCTCTGGCCCGCATTGATTTATGCACTACATCCATTAGGCATGGAGCGTGCATATGTTTTCTTCACCTTGATTTCCTTTGATTTTTCCTTCATGTTTGGTTTTCCTTGTCTTTCCATTAAAAGACTAGGTGGCGACTCTTTTCCTTATCCTTTTCTTATCTTATCTTGGTGTGTCTGAGCCCAGTCTTCTTCTCCAGATTCACCATTTTTGCCGTGACCGTATCGGGACTCCTCGTGTGCTTCCACTTACATAGGAGAGCCGTGGAGGGTTCCACTGGCATGGTCACTCGAACTGGCGACTCTGCTGGGGATAACCAGTTTCAGGCTTTCGTTTTGGTTTCCTTGCTTGCTTAGCAATGATCTATACTTTGTGTTTGTTTGCTTGTTCTATTTGTTTGTACCTATTTGACTATACATGCCTATTTGTTTGTACCTATTTGTTTTCTTAGCAATGATCCATCGAGCGCATGGCCCTTTCTCTTGATCTTGTTGAGAGTCCTCCTCTTTCAACCTCTGAGGTTCAAGTGTAGACCACTATAACATTGCAGGCTCACCTCACTACACTATCGCCCATACCATTGCCCCAACATCACACTACTCCAGCGATGGGGGCATTATCTTTGCCTCCTGCAGCACAACTGCATTGGTCACAATATGCATCACAGTCACTTAAGAATCAACCCATTAGTTGTGCGAGAGTACAATATTTCTGGAGTCCGTCGCCCAGAGCTATACCGATGCCACAACTGTTACTCTTGCGCTCAACACCACACATAGCACAGCATACTCAGAACCCCCCTAATCATCAAGATTAGGTCCCAGTACGTAGGGCATCACTGCACACTAGGCACACACCTTCCACTATCAAGCTAGTGCATCTCATCACATCGGCTTAGTAAGGATAGCAACTTAAGAAGAAATGAGGCCATCGCATTGAAAGCGACTACACTCCGTTGGGGGAGTCGTTGAGCGCTGTTTTTCCTCATGTTGCGTCGCTTCTAAGACTCCTGGATTCGTGTCCCCCACGAACCCCACTCCCTCAGTGGTACGACGCGAACGTATACTGCGATTATCATCGAGCCTTGGGGCAGTCAATTGATAATTGCTACACTCTGTGGGATGTCGTTCAGACTTTGATTGACAATGGGACCTTTGTTGTTGGCACAACACACACCTCCATGTCTCTACCCTCACTAACATCTAGGACAGCCACATTACATATCCACACACCACTGTTGAACAGACACGTCTCGCTGCGTCAGTACCACAAGGGCAGCAACAACGACAAAGGCGGCCTCGCTGTAAGGAAAGTGACTTCACCCCACTCAGGGATTCGTTGAGCAACATCTTTCCTAAAGTTGTGCCATTCCTGCATCTACCGGAGGTTCATCCACCACCTAGCCTGCTTCCCAGTTGGTATAAGACAAACTTGTCTGCCAATTCCATCGCACCTGTGGACATTCGACAAGCAAGTGTTACACTCTCTAAAATGCTGTCCAAGCTTTGATTGATAATGAAGACATTGTCGTCAACTCATAGGAGGTAGCACACACATACACTTGCACCCACACTTGCACACACATGTGCACATCCTAGAATAGCTGACCTTACCTTGTCTGAGTCAGCAAGCTCCGAGGATGCTGGAACTTCAGGGGTTTATCCCCTTTCTCCCTGTTCTTTCCCAGGGAATCCATCAAGCCTCATTTGCCTAGTTTGTCTTGTCTTAGTTTCTATCTGGTAGCACACGCATATGCTGCTCGTGTTCTTGTTCCTCATTAGCCTAGTTTGTCCTCTTGTCTTTTCTTAGTTCTATCCAATGACATTCACGTGTACAACTCTTGTTCTTATTCCTCTATGGGGGGTCTAACCTAAAGTTTGCCAGTTTGTTATGCACCGATCTGACCCAGCACGTGCAAATGCCATGGATCAAGTAGGAGAGAGTCGTCACAGTAGATATCAACTCCAATAGAGATACAATCGTAATGTCACCAACAGATTCAGCATTGACAGTGATAGTCTCAATTTCAATAATGGTTATGATAGCTTTGGGTACACCTGCCTTGATTCCAATTTCCAGTGGCACAGCTAGGAGTTACTTTGAACCCCAATGGCATCGATAAAACAACAACAACAAGGATTGGAGCTGTTTTTTTTTTCTTTGGCTTTTTTGTTTTCTTGTTGCATCACCATATATCAAAACACAAAAAAAATATCATAAATAGAAAAAACACAAAAGTTGAAGAAGAAGAAAAGAAAAAAGACACAAAACAGAAAAACATTAAGAACAGTAGAAAATAATAGTTTGCTTGTCAATAACGTTTTTCCCGATGATGAAAATTGGGAAAGCTCTCCCATGTCAGAATGGATTATCCCTCCTTAGTTATCACGACTTAGACAACCAAGTTAGCAAGGGAGCCATTGAATGTCAAAGCCTGGTGAAATGTCCAAACTCCGCAAGGATCCTGCACCTCCAAGAGGGAGATAAAATGTTAGGGGTGACTGAGAGTGTGATCCAGAAAAGAAAATATGCATTTGCAAGGGCATAAAAGAATAGAGAAGGCAGAAAACGAAGACAGAAGTCAGCCCATGAGTGAGAGGCATGCGTTGTAGCTCTACCCTTACCATACCTTGGAGAGGAGTTGGAGTATGCACTTAGTAAAATCACACCTTTGAGGGACTAACCCACCCTCTTGTAATAAAGGCCTCCTGAATAGATCGGCCGCTTATTACCTCCAAGTCAAGGTTAGAGTGAAACCGCACGTCTATGTGGGAGTAAAAGAAAAGACAATGATATTAAAAAGAAAAGCAAGTGCAGGACCTTAAAGAGTTTGGCATGGTGCCAGGTCCAATACACTATCTTACAGTGAGTTCGAGTGCCACTACTACCCAGCGAGAGCCATCAATGACTTGCGAATCTCTATAGTGTCAACTGAGTCGAAGGTGTCATCTTCCTCTAACAGGCATACAATTGTCCAACCTAACTGAGGGCAAACAAATAGCTGAACAAAACAATCAAACGATCCAGATAGTGAACTCATTGAACAAGCAAAGCAGTCAATGCAGAAAACAACCAACTAAAATCACAAGGCATGCATTTCTTGATCAAACATAAAGGTCATTCTTAAATAACTAAGTTGTTCACAATAGTTGAGTCCACCATAATAATAATAACCATCACAGTCTTGCTTGGATGAATCTTTTTGCTCGTATATGGTTTAGTTCAATAGGGTTTCTGCCAAATACCATCAGCTAGGGGTATTTCAGCTGCTTAGTGGTTAAAGAGCATAAGCAGCAAGGACACCAGCTAGTGCACAAACTACATAGACATGTAGAATCAGCAGTGTGACAGCAATTCTTTCGCAACAGTTCAGGTGTGGTAAACATTATTTGGGAAATGCCTGAGGTCAACACAGCCAAGTACATGTTTATAGCCAGAGCACAATGACACAATAAGTAGCAAAACAGAGAATGGCGAGCCTAAGACAGACTACAATTTATCACATTACATCCTGCCATCGAAGTATAGCTCAAGACAGTGGATGAATATACATGCCTCTAGTCAGTGAACAAATGTGTCTCTAGCCTCAACCAAAATCAACCTCGACCACTTCAGTAATTCAAAGTACGCCTACAGTCACAGCCTAATCCTCAAGTCTTTACATCCTCGAGTGGTGCCCAACACTTCCCAAGGTAGCCTGACTCGATGTTAAAGGCATCCATTTTGCCTTGGTATCTCCTTATCTGACTTCTGCTTTCATTGAGCATCATTCACCTTTTATGCTAGGGGCATGTCAATTGCTTTGTAGCTGGGCTCACACAATCTGTTACTTGGTTCATTAAGGGCAAGTCAGTTGTTCTCTGATCAAGACCTACACATCAAATGATTAGTGAAGACAACAACATGACTGTGGACTTTACGCTGCAATCCAGAATTTGGCAAATATAATAAGAAAAATGTCCTATAGTAGCATGGCCAAATACAGAGCTATCAAAACACCACGGTTGAACGGAACACACCATTAGCATACCAGTCAGAGGTAGGCAACAATCCTAATCAAAGACCTTTATCAAGTTGCCACAATTCCTTCTGCCTTCCAAGCACAATACAGGAAGCTAGTTGGGTATACATACTTCCAGTCACTTAATGAATGAATCACTTGCTTCGACAAGTGATGTTCTCAATTACTCTAGTGGTTCAAGGAGCATCTGTAGTTACAGTTTGGCTTCCAAGACCCCATACCCTCAAGTGATGTCCAGCCAGCCCAATACAAGGGGCATGTCAACTACTCTTTGGTCGAAAGTCAAATATCAGGCTCCTGAAAGAACATCAACTTACTATGTAACTAAACTAGAGCCTTCGACTAGGGGCATGTAAGCTACTTTGTGGAAAGGAGGAATGTTTTGAGAACACTTGGTGCGAATTATTGTCCAAATGATGGTCAGGTGCACATTCTTATAAAGAAGTGACATTCATTACATAGTGGCTCCTACAAAGCGACAACTATAGCAGGACATTGCAGCGAGTCAAGCATTAGATCTGGGGCATCGTTGGCATGCCACAAACACTCTGAATTAGCTATGGCATTGGGCATAGACAACAGATCCCCAACTTTTCCAACTGATATTCCCTACAATGGAGACGATCCACGTTGCACTGGTACATGAATAAGATCCCCTTAGCAAATTATGTTGGCCAAACCAGTTGTCTAGGCCCCCCAGCTTTCTTCTGTTCCTTTCTTTCAGCAGCATCCTTAGTGTTCTGATACCAAAGGCATGTCAGCTGCTTTTTGGTATTAATTTCCTATTATTAGGGTCATGTCAGCAGCCTTTCGGTATTAATCTCCTATTACCAGGGGCATGACAACAACCTTTTGGTATTGTTCTCTTGATATCGGTATTATGTCGTTTACCCTTTTGGTATCCAACTTTTCGAACCATCACCGCCTGCTTCTCGAATGATGTGTTCATTTATCCTTCTTTTGAACTATCATCGACTGCCTCTCGATTGGCGTGTTCGCTTTTCAACTTTTTGAACCACCACCACAAGCTTCTCGAATGATGTGTTCGTTTATCCTTCTTCCAAACCGTCACTGATTGCCTCTCGGTTGGCGTGATCAATTTTTAGCTTCCCAAACCATCACTGCCTGCTTCTCGGTTGATGTCTTCGTTTATCCTCTTTCCCAATCGTCACCGACTGCCTCTCATTTGGCGTGTTCACTTTTCCTCTATCCGAACCATCACTGACTGCCTCTCGGTTGGCGTGTTCGCTTTTCAACTTTCTGAACCATCACCACCTGCTTCTCGGATGATGTGTTCGTTTATCCTCCTTCCAAACCGATAGCGAGTGCATCTCGGTTGGCCTGTTCGCTTTTTGCCCTTTCGAACCATCACCGACTGCCTCTCGGTTGGCATGCTTGCTTTCAGCTTTCCGAACCATCACCGCTTGCTTCTTGGATGATGTGTTCATTTATCCTCTTTCTGAACCGCCACCAATAGCCTCTTGGTTGGTGTGTCTTCTTTTCAGCTTTCCAATCTGTCACTACCTACTTCTCGATTGACGTGTTCACTTTTTCAGCCATCTGAACCGTCATCGACTGCCACACGGCTAGTGGATTCGCTTTCTCAGCTTTTCGAACCATCACCCCCTGCTTCTCGAATGATGTGTTCACTTATCCTCCTTTTGGACCATCAACGACTACCTCTCGGTTGGCGTGTACGCTTCTTCAGCTTTTCGAACCATCATCGACTACCTCTCGGTTGGTGTGTTTGCTTTCCAACTTTTTGAACCATCACCGCCTACTTCTCCGATGATGTGTTTGTTTATCCTCCTTTCGAACCATCAACGACTGCCTCTCGATTGACGAGTTCATGTTTCAGCTTCCTGAACCATCACTGCTTGCTTCTCAATTGATGTGTTCGTTTATCATCCATCCGAACTGTCATCGACTGCCTCTCGGTTGGCGTGTTCGCTTTTCCTCCTTTCGAATCGTCACCGACTACCTATCGGTTGGCGTGTTTGCTTCTTCAGCTTTCCGAAACGTCACCGACAGCCTCTCAATTGGCGTGTTTGCTTTTCCACTTTTTGAACAATCACCGCTTGCTTCTCGGATGATGTGTCCGTTTATCCTCCTTCTGAACCATCACCGACTGCTTCTCGGTTGGCGTGTTCACTTTTTCGCCTTCAGAACCGTCATCGACTGCCTCTCGGTTGGTGTGTTCACTTTTCAGCTTTCTGAACCATCGCCGCTTGCTTCTCCGATGATGTATTCGTTTATCCTCCTTGCGAACCATCACTGATAGCCTCTCGGTTGGCGTCTTTGCTTTTTCAGCCTTCCAAACCGTCACCGACTGCCTCTTGGTTGACGTGTATGCCTTTTAGCTTCTCGAACCATCATCGCCTGCTTCTCGGTTGATGTGTTCGTTTATCTTCCTTCCAAACCATCACTGACTGCCTCTTGGTTGGCGTGTTCACTTTTTAGCTTTCTAGACCATCACAGCCTGTTCTCGAATGATGTGTTCATTTATCGTCCATCCGAACCGTCACCAACTGCCTCTCAGTTGGCTTGTTCAATTTTCCTCCTTCCGAACCGTCACCGACTGCCTCTTAGTTGGCGTATTCGCTTTTCAGCTTTTTGAACCATCACCACCTACTTCTCGGATGATGTGTTCATTTATCCTCCTTCCGAACTGTCACTGACAGCCTCTCGGTTTGTGTGTTCGCTTTCTTAGCCTTCCGAACCATCACCGACTACCTCTCGGTTGACGTATTCGATTTTCAGCTTCCTGAACCATCACCACCTGCTTCTCAGTTGATTTGTTCATTTATCCTCCTTTTGAACCGTCACTAACTGACTCTCGGTTGGCGTGTTTGCTTCCTCAGCCTTCCAACCAGTCACTGATTGCCTCTCGGTTGGCGTGCTCGCTTTTCAACATTCTGAACCATCACTACTAGCTTCTCGGATGATGTGTTTGTTTATCCTCCTTCCGAACCATCACCGAGTGCCTCTCGGTTGGTGTGTTCGCTTTTTGGCTTCTGAACCGTCATCGACTGTCTCTTGGTTGGTGTGTTCGCTTTTCAAATTTCTGAACCATCACCACCTGCTTCTCTGATGATGTGTTCATTTATCCTCCTTCCAAACTATCACTAACAGCCTCTCGTTTGGCATGTTCGCTTTTGCAACCTTCTGAACCATCACCGACTGCCTCTCAGTTGACGTGTTCGCTTTTCAGCTTCCTGAACCATCACTACAGGCTTCTCGGTTGATGTGTTTGTTTATCCTCCTTCTGAACCATCACCGACTACCTCTCGATTGGTGTGTTCGCTTTTTCAACCTTCCCAACCATCACCGACTGCCTCTCAGTTGGCGTGTTTGCTTTTCATCTTTCTGAACCATCACTGCCTGTTTCTATGATGATGCATTCGTTTATCCTCCTTCTGAACCATCACCGACTGCCTCTTAGTTGGCATATTCGCTTTTCCTCCTTCCGAACAGTCATCGACTGCCTCTCGGTTGGCATGTTCACTTTTCAGCTTTTTGAACAACCACCGCCTACTTCTTGGGTGATGTGTTCGTTTATCTTCCTTCCGAACCATCACTGACTACCTCTCGTTTGGTGTGTTCGCTTCTTCAGCCTTCTTAACCAACACTGACTACCTCGCGGTTGGCGTGTTTGCTTTTTAGCTTTTTGAACCATCACCTCCTGCTTCTCGGATGATGCGTTCGTTTATCCTCCTTTCGAACCGTCACCGACTGCCTCTCGGTTGGTGTGTTTGCTTTTCCTCCATCTGAATCATAACTGACTGCCTCTCGGTTGGCGTGTTCGCTTCGTCAGCTTTCCGAACTATCACCGACTGCCTCTCGGTTGGTGTGTTCGCTTTTCAACTTTCTTAACCATCACCGCCTGCTTCTCGGATGATGTGTTCATTTATCCTCCATTTGAACTATCACCAACTGCATGTCGGTTGGCGTGTTCGGTTTCTTAGCCTTCCGAACTGTCACCAACTGCCTCTAAATTGACGTGTTTGCTTTTCAGCTTCCTGAACCATCACTGCCTGCTTCTCAGTCGATGTGTTTGTTTATCCTCCTTTTCAACCATCACCGACTACATCTCGGTTGGCATGTTTGCTTTTTAGCTTTCTGAACCATCACTACCTGCTTCTCTGATGTTGTGTTTGTTTATCCTCCTTCCAAACCATCTCCGACTGCCGCTCAGTTGGTGTGTTCGCTTTTTCAACTTTCCAGCCATCACCGGCTGTCTCTCAGTTGGTGTGTTCGCTTTTCAGCTTTCTGAACCATCACCGCCTGCTTCTCAGATGATGTGTTTGTTTATCCTCCTTCCAAACCATCATCGACTACCTCTCAGTTGGCGTGTTCGCTTTTCCTCCTTTTGAACCGTCACTGATTGCCTCTCGGTTGGTGTGTTCACTTCTTCAGCTTTCCCAACCGTCACCAACTGCCTCTCGGTTGGTGTGTTCACTTTTCAGCTTTCTGAACCGTCACCGACTGCCTCTCGGTTGCTGTGTTTGCTTTTCAACTCTTTGAACCATTACTGACAGCCTCTTAGTTGGCGTGTTTGCCTTTCAGCTTCCCTAACCATCACCGCTTCCTTCTTAGATGATGTGTTCGTTTATCCTCCTTCTAAACCGTCACTGAGTGCCTCTCCGTTGGCGTGTTCGCCTTTCAGCTTTCTGAACCATCACTGCCTACTTCTCGATTGATGTGTTCCCTTTTTCAACCTTCTGAACCATCACCGACTACCTCTCAGTTGGTGTGTTCGCTTTTTCAGCTTTCCGAACCATCACCACCTACTTCTCAGAAGATGTGTTCACTTATCCACCTTTTGAACCATCACTGACTACCTCTTTATTGGAGTGTTCGCTTTTCAGCTTTCCAAACCATCACTACCTTCTTCTCGGTTGACATGTTCGCTTTTTCCGCCTTTTTAACCGTCACCGACTACCTCTCAGTTGGCGTGTTCGCTTTTCATCTTTTTGAACCATCACCACCTGCTTCTCGGATGATGTGTTTGTTTACCCTCCTTCCGAACCATCACTGACTGCTTCTCGGATGATGTGTTTGTTTACCCTCCTTCCGAACCATCACAGACTGCTTCTCGGTTGACATGTTCACTTTTTCAGCTTTCAGAACTAGCACCGACCTCGCATAGGGAGGGGCATCTGTAGACACCCCATAAGCTTCCTGTATACACCCCAGTTTTGTAGGTCTGCAGGTTGGGATTGTGGTAGCTGGGCTTTTAACCACATATGAATTCAAACCCTGGTTTAGTCCCAAAACTAAGGAACGCCAAAGCCCATGAATGCCCATCAAATCCACCAAGGCCCATTAAGCCCATGAGGGCCCATAAAAGCCCATCAAATCCACCAAAGCCCAAGTAGTCCACCAAGGCCCATTAAGCCCACAAACTTAACCTAGGTTTCATCTACAAACCGTAACCTAATCATGAAATTGATCTTCACCCTCCATTCAAAAATATGCAAATCCTACAAACCAAGATAATAACCTAAGACCTAATTGCACCCTAAATCCAAACTTCAATCCAAAATCAAACCCAAGCCCAACTTCCTCCAAATTAGTCTCCATCAGCCATTTTGATATCAAGCCAATGGCCCCAATGAACTGATTACATAACCCATCATCACCCAATGCACTTCATGCCTCCAACAGCCATCATCACCTCCACTTGTTAAACCCTAGTAGCCACTGTCCATGTGTCTGGGATCCATGCACATAGAGGGGATAGGAGAAGGGAAGGTGGCAGGTTGTTTAGGTTGTTATGAAGTTGTTTAGGTGGTTATAGTTTTTGCTTGAGTGGGTTGTTAAGGTGGTGGGTTGTTATGGGTTCAGTTGGTGGTTTGTTGAGCTGGTGGTCTTCCTTGGCTATAAAAGGGGACTAACGGTGGACTGAAAGAGGGGAGAAGGATTTTCAGCCGGAGAGGGGTGATCCTCAAGCTCCTATGCTTGCCGGAGTTCACTAAACCCAATCCACCTAATCAACTGAAACAGAAAAAACAGAGAGCGAATAGAGAGAGCAAAGCGAGAGAGGAAAAAAGGAAGAGAGAGTAGAGATCCCGGAGCTCAGAGCGTTCCTCCTATGGCGATCCCAAGCTCATTAGCCTGCCCCAGTTCCTCCCTCAGCCACCTTCGATCATCAAGACCAAGTACTCTCTCCACTAGACTTCGTTTCATTTCAATACTAGCTTCCTAGGTCTCCCTCTATTTCCTTTGGTCGGAATCAGCCCCCAGGCCTCGCCGGAGTCGTTTTCCGGTGGCTTAGGTGGGGGTCTAGTCTGGGGCTTATCCCTGGACCTAGTAGCTTAAGTCTTCCTCTCCTGGCCTCCCTCTTACTTCTCCGCCCGTCGAAATGCTGCTTCGCTTCCTCCCGGAGCCTCCACCAGAAGATCACCGGAGTCATGCCACCGTCGCCGGAGAAGACGACTGGATCCAGCGATTGATCGCATGCCTCCATCCCCATCGTGCATCTCCGAGCCTCCAGAAGCACTCCATGGAATCGCCCCAAGCACACTAAGGCCATCAAACCTCTTCTCGAGCCTTGGATCACTCCCACAACCACGATCATCGGAGAAGACGACATCGACGACAGGAGGAACCCACATTACGCGATCCTCCACCGTTTTGGCCCCTGATGGAAAGGGAATGCTCCTCTCGACGCCCCGCAGCCACCTAGACCTCTTGATCGCTGCACAGCAACCTCCGGAGCTCCTTTCTTCTTCGACACCATCGTCGGAGTGCCTTGACGGCGAGGGAGGTGGGAGGCCTTCTCCAGCCGTCAAATCTTCGATCCAGGCCATTGGATCTCTTCTCCTCCTTCTCTTCTTGCTTCTCACCGGGTCTGATCTTAGATCAGGCCATGGGATTGCCTCCAATAGCCCCTTCGGTGGTCGTCAACGGCAGAGTTCAGTCGCCGGTGGTCGTTGATCCTTTTTTCTCTTTAAAAAAAAAACAATTTTCTTTTAATAAAACTTCTTTAACATTTGCTATCTTTCATTTAGATCCTTTTTTCATTACAAATAGGTCCTTCCTCTTACATTTAGGTCTTTGCACATTTTTCTTAAATCGTTTGAATAAAGTTTTAACTGAAAATATTGCATTGTCTACCCTGAGCTTCTTTAATAATGTTTTCCAAGTTTAAAAATTAGACAAAAACCCTTGAGTTTCATGAAATCATTCAAAATGCATATTTATTTGTTCAAATTTCATTTAAACCCCTGATCTTCATGAAAATTCTTCTGAATGCATATTTCGTTATTAAAATTGCAAGGTAAACCCTGAGAATTCAAATATCTACACAGATGTGGTTTAAATTGCATTATGACCCATGAACTTTTCTGAATTTACTCTTTAGAATGCATATTTCTTTGGTTAATTTGCATTTTAACCCCTAAACTTTTCTGAAATTATTTTGAATGCATGTTTCTCTAGTTTAATTGCATTTTAACCCCTAGAAACCTTCAATTTGGCTAAAAAATGCACAAATTTGCACATTTGACCCCAGATTTCTTCGAAATTACATGAAATAGGTTTTTCTATGTATTTTTGATGATTTAGCTTTAGAATTTCAATTTTCATTCAGAGTTTGGGTTTTCTGCACAAAGGCCCCTGGAATTTTCATTATCACACACTTGCATGCATTTTGCACATTTTGTCGCACCGTTTCATGCATATTTTATCGTGATTTCTTCCTTACATTGTGCACGCATTCCTAACTCACTTCAAGCTTGGTTTTCTCATCGTTCTTTCCTATTTTCTATTACCCGATTGTCCCGAAAGAGGATTATTTTCCCCAATTTGATTTTTTCAGATTTTTTCTAATTCCTACTGATTTGCGTGACTCTTTCCGAGTGTTTCCTCGATTTTCACGATTTTCCTCATCGCGCACGGGTGTACAGTAAAGTGGCATTCTCAATGCCTGCGTTTGTCCCTTGGATTAACTTTTTCCATTTATTCTCTTTGATTTGGCATGTTTCCTAGTCATTTTTTAACATGAGCATTCAGAATAGGCAAGCACACACCCATTAGACCATTGGCAAGTAGGAAACCTAGAAAGATCTAGTTTCTCAAGCGCATGGGGGTGTCTAACCCCTTCCTCATGCGTAACCAGAATCCTTACCCATTCTCTGGCCCGCATTCATTTGTGCATTATATCCATTAGGCACGGAGCACACATGTTTTCTGCATCTTGTTTGCTTCTTGGTTTTCTTATGTGTCTGGTTTTCCTCGCCTTTCCATTAAAAGTCTAGGTGGCGATTCCTTTCCTTATCCTTTCTCATCTTCCCTTGGTGTTTCTGAGTCTAGTTTTCTTCTTCGGATTCACCATCTTCGCCGAGATCGTATCGGGACTCCTCACGTGCTTCCACGCACCCAGTAGATGGGAGCCACGCAGGGTTCCACCAGCATGGTCACACATGCAAACCCTAAACCTAATCCTAAAACCCCAAAATCCATCCTAAAAACCCTAACCCTTGACTTAAACCCTAAACCTAACCATAAAACCCTAAAATCCAGCCTAAAAACCTAACCCTAATCCAAAACCTAAATCAAAACCCAAGAATTAATCCAAAACCCTAGGATTAGTTCAAAACGCTAAATAAAATCCTAAATCAAATCCAAAACCATAGAATTAATCCAAAAACCTTGGATTAATTCAAAATCCTAAATAAAATCCAAAATTAATCTAAAACATCAGGATAAATTCAAAATCCTTAATAAAATCCAAATCCTAATCCAAACCCTAGAATTAATACGAAACCCTAGGATTAGTTCAAAACCCTAATTTAAAACACTAAGTCAAACCATAAACCCAAATCTCAAACCCTAACAACCCTAACTACTTCTCACTTCATCTTAACAGCCTTAACCACTTCCCACTTCACCTTAACAACCCTACCTACTTCCCACTTCACCTTAACCACTTCCCACTTCACCTTTACAACATTAACAACCTTAACCACATCCCACTCTAACCATAACAACCGACCTAGCCATTGCAAACCAATAATTACCCCCCATTTACAAGGAAAAAAGGAGGAGAAAAAGGGGAAAACGAGAGAAAAAAAAAACTTGGAAAATTGAGAGGAGAGCCACCAAGGTATTTTCTCTCAACCAGAGCAACTAGAGTGGTCTAGGAGCAGAGAGGAAGATCAAGTAGGGGAAGAATTCCAATTTTAGGCCACCTCTAGCGAGCTTCGGCGACCATCTCCACTGTCCACTCATGTATGCCCTCCACTGACCACAGTTTTCTTCAAAAATGATCCGCTAGGTCTTCCTCTTTCTTCCCTAACTGATTCCGACAGTGCCAGAGGGTTTTCCTGGCCCGAATCGGAGTTTCAGAGGTCGTCAGATGCGTTTTCCGGCAACATTGGTGGGGGAACGAATCCAGTGATCGATTCGTGCCCCGATGAGTTCCATTCTTCTAGGACTAGTCTCCTCCTACTTCTCCGATCCTCCGACTACCGTTTCAAGCCCCCAGCAAGTTTCAGAGGACGATTGGTAATGGAATGCAATCCAAAACTCCACCCTTCGCAGCACCTCTTCAGCCCCCAGGATGTGACCCTCTATTCTCCCTCCACACTCTGGAGTAATCAAGACCATGCCTCGATCCCCAATCCTCCTCTACAACCACCTTCGCTAGAGCACCGATGAAGCTTGGTCAGGGGGGAGGCATGTGCATCCATTCTTGCTTCTAAATGAGGTTAATTCTTCCTATCCGATCTCTCAATCTTCCTGGATCCATGGAGTGTCGCGCCGCAGCCATCAGAGCCACCATCTTCCTCCATACCATCATCGGAGTTTCCCCAATGGCAAGGGGGATGGGCTTGAAATGTTTGTTTTGAAATATTGGAGTGTGACCCTTGTATATTCTTGTTAATGTTTTCCAGGCTTTAAAATTTGACATAAACCCCTGACTAGCTTTTACTTCATCTTCAGGTCTAGTATTTTGCATAAAAAGCCCTGAACTTTATTAAAATTGTTCTGAATGCATGATTTCCTGTCACAATTGCAAATTAAACCTTGACAATTTAAATATTTACTCAAATGTATTCAAAAATTGCATTTAAAACCATAAACTTCATTAATTTCATACTGAAAGTAAATTTTCTAGGGTAAAATTACAAAATAGTCCCTAAAGTTCCTGTTTTCAAACATAAACTCTTTTTCTTGTACATTTAACCCTGAATTTCGTCAAAATGGCATTAAATACAAGTTTTATTGGCAAAATTGCATATTGAACCCTAGGAATCTTGAATTTGACCAAAAATGCACAATTTTGCACATTTGACCCCTAATTTCGTCAAAATTACATAAAATGTGTTTTCTTATGCATTTTTGATGATTTAGCCTTAGAATTTAAGTTTTCACTTAGAACATTTGAATTTTGCACAAAAGTCCTTGGAATTTACATTTTTCACTTACACATGCATTCTGTACATTTTGTTCCCTTTTTCATGCATATTTTCTCATGCCTTCTTCCTTGCATCGTGCATGCATTTCTAACTCATTTCAAACTTGATTTTTCCCATTGTTTCCCAGATTTCTTCCAACTTTCACAATTTTGATTTGATTTGGTTTTCCATCACCCGAGGGCGTACATTAATAGGCTTGACAATGCCAACATTGACTCGAATGAGGATTATTTTCTCTAATTTGATTTTCTCAGATTTCTTTGAGTTTCCGATGATTTGGTATTATCAATTTTCACGATTTTCCCCATGGCCCACGAGCGTACAGTAAAGTGGCATTTGCAATGCCTATATTGTCCCTCGGATTATCATTTCTTCTTTTGTTCATTTGTTCTCTTTGATTTGGCAAGTTTCCACAGTCATCTTTAGCATGTGCATTTAGAGTAGACAAGCATACACACAATAGACTACTAGCAAGCAGGAAACCTAGAAAGACCGATTTCTTCAGGCGTATGGGGGTGCCTAACCCCTTCCCCATGCATAACAAGAATCCTTACCCATTCTCTGGCCCACATTGACTTGTGCACTACATCCATTAGGCACAGAGCATGCATATGTTTTCTTCACCTTGATTTCTTTTGGTTTTTCTTTCATGTTTGGTTTTCCTCGTTTTTCCATTAAAAGACTATGTGACGACTCCTTTCCTTATCATTTTCTTATCTTTTCTTGGTGTTTCCAAGCCCAGTCTTCTTCTTCGGATTCACCATTTTCACTGTGACCGTATCAAGACTCCTCGTGTGCTTCCACGCACATAGGAGAGTCATGTAGGGTTCCACCGGCATGGTCACAGGAACTGACGACTCTGTTGGGGATAACTAGATTTTGGCTTTCGTTTTGATTCCCTTGCTTGCTTAGTAATGATCTATACTTCGTTTTTGTTTGCTTATTCTATTTGTTTGTACCTATTTGACTATACATGCCTTTTTACAGATTACTATGCCACCACACATGCACATGACCTAATTCATCCCTTCTATTGCGATGCTTGCTTTTCTTCACTTACTTGTGAGCACTACACTTGAACATGCCATGCTTATGCCTTTTGCATGTTGATTGAGCATTTGGATGCCATGATTGTGTGTTTTCTTCCCTTCTTTGTATTTCCCATGATTAAAAGAGTAGAGACATGTTTCCCTCCCTATCTGTTTAAAAAATAAAACTTATAAACTTAGACAAACATGTAATAGGGCATAACCAGAGACAAATGCTCACAATTCCGCTTGGCTTAATAAAATGCAAGTAAAAGACACAAAAGCATATTGCATGAATGATCATTTTAGAAAGCATGTATCTTCTCCTCTGAGTCCACCTATAGTTTGTGAAGGGCAATTCTGGTAGCCCGTTGTATAGCTTTGGTGTAGGGCATGTTGTTAGTTTGTCCCCCTTATCCGAGGTTGTGTTGGTGCTAAAGGGTATAGCTCCATGCTACTGCAAGAAACGAGGCCACCAATGCACCACCTGTTAAGTGCCTGCGCTTCAACCAAGATTTTGAATGGGAACCTTACTTTTCTGACCAAAGTCAAAACCTAAAACCCATGAGTGTGTCCCACGTGGTCAACCCTATATGGGACATGCATGGTGAGAGATTGCACTTTAGGACATTCTTCTGCATTGTGTGTCATGGCATGCCACTTTAATAACTCGCATTTGTCTGTGTGTCGTTGTTCAGGTTCTAATCCCTATTTCTCTTGCCTGTCCACTCAGGTAGCTTGTTGCAATGTCCTCAGCTAGGAGCTCGGGCGTCTCCGTTGCGGGCGGCCTCCCATGGTTGTTTTCTCTTGCCTTTTCCAAGCTATTGGTCACTTTTTGACTGCAGTTCGTCTTAGAGCTCATGCGTTTGCCTTTCCTCCAAATCTCCACTTATTTCACTTGCGGTTAGCCATGGCCCTGTAGACCTGCAAGCCTCTAGTTATTGTTTTGAAGGGGGGACCCACATTCAGATCCTCCTTCCCTCACTTTGGCTGCTTCTTCTTCCCTCTGTGCGTCCCTATTTGGGAATCATAGAGGATCCCTATCTCCTCTTTCGGGACAGTGGTAGACACAAGCCGGTCTAGGGCCCGTCATCGAGTCGATTGTGGTGACTACCACGCGGGTCCTAGAAGTTCTGCCAACAACACCCTATCTCTCGGGCCCTCCTGTTTCAAGAGATCTGCCAACTACGGTTGCATCTATTTTAGGGGCCACTCTTGTTCCACTCTTTCCTTTTAACTTATCTTTTGATGGGTCTTTAGCCATACAAGCTTAGTACTTGAGAGATTTGGCCTAAGGGTTCGAGCGCATGGCCCTTTCTCTTGATCATGTTGAGAGTCCTCTTTCGGCCTTTGAGGTTCAAGTGTAGACGAAAAAAGGCAAACGCATGCACATGGCCGGAGGGTTCGAGCGCATGGCCCATTCTCTTGATCCTGTTGAGAGTCCTCCTCTTTCAACCTTTGAGGTTACAGCAAGTTCGAATGCCAGCACTACCTAGCGAGAGCCACCAATGACTTGCGAATCTCTGTAGTGTCAACTGAGTCGAAGGTGTCATCCTCCTCTAATAGGCATACAGTTGTCCAACCTCGGGCCAAAGCTCTCAAGTACTGAGCCTATGTGTCAAAAGACCCACCAAAAGATAAGTCAGAAGGAAAGAGTAGAACTGGAGTGGCCCATAAAATAGATGCAACCACAACTAGTTGATCTCCTAAAACAGGAGGGCCCAAGAGATAGGGTGCAGCTGATAGAACTTGTAGGACCCATGTGGTAATCACCACAATCAACTCGGTGACGGGCCCTAGACCGGCTTGTGTCTATTACTGTCCTGGAAGAGGAGATAAGAATCCTCTATGATTCCCAAATAGGGACGCATAGAGGGAAGAAGAAGTAGCCAAAGTAAGGGAAGGAGGATCTGAATGTGGGTCCCACTTCAAAACAATAACCAAAGGCTTGTGGGTTTACAGGGCCATGGCTAACCGTAAGTGAAATAAATGGAGCTGTGGAAAAAAGGCAAACACACGAGCTCTAAGATGAACTGCAGTCAAAAAGTGACCAATAGCTCGAAAAAGGCAAGAGAAAACAACCACAAGAGGTCGCCTGCAACGGAGACACCTAAGCTCCTAGCAAAGGACCTCGCAACATGCTACCTGAGTGGACAGGCAACAGAAATAGGTATTAGAACATGAACAACGACACAATGACAAATGTGAGTTATTAATGTGGCATGCCATGACACACAATGCGGATGAATGTCTGAAAGTGCACACTCTCACCATGCATGTCCCATATCGGGTTGACCACACGTGATGCACTCATGGGTTTTAGGTTTTGACTCTGGTCAGAAAAGTAAGGTTCCCACTCTAAATTCCTGCCGAAGCGCAAGTAGTGAACGAGTGGTGCGTTTGGCCTCGTCTCCTGTGGTAGCATGGAGCTGTATCCTCTACTAGTACCGACACGACCCCGGACAAGGGGGGACAAACTAGCAACACGCCCTACGCCGAAGCTATAGAACCGGCTACCAGAATTGTCCTTCGCAAACTGTAGGTGGACTCAGAGGAGAAGATGCATTCTTTCTAAAGTGATCATTCATGCAATATGCTTTTGTGTCTTTTACTTGCATTTTATTAAGCCAAGGAGAATTGTGAGCATTTGGCTCTGGTTATGCCCTATTACTTGTTTGTCTTTGTTTGTGTGTTTTATATTTAAACCAGATAGGGAGGCAAACATGTCTCTACTCTCCTAATCATGGCAAATACAAAGAATGGAAGAAAACACACAATCATGGCATCCAAATGCTCAATCAACAAGCAAAAGGCATAAACATGGCATGTGTTGGTGTAGTGCTCACAAGTAAGTGAAGAAAAGCAAGCATCACAATAGAAGGCATGAATCAGGTCATGTGTGTGTATGGTGGCATAGCAATCATGTAAAAAGGCATGTATAGTCAAATAGGTACAAACAAATAGAACAAGCAAACAATCACGAAGAATAGATCATTGCTAAGCAAGCAAGGAAATCAAAACGAAAGCCAGAATCTGGTTATCTTCAGTAGAGTCGCCAGTTCCTGTGACCATGCCGGTGGAACCCTACACAGTTCTCCTATGTGTGTGGAAGTACACAAGGAGTCCCGATACAGTCACAGCGAAAATGGTGAATCCGAAGAAGAAGACTAGGCTTGGAAACACCAAGAAAAGATAAGAAAAGGATAAAGAAAGGAGTCGCCACCTAGTCTTTTAATGGAAAGACGAGGAAAACCAAACACGAAGGAAAAACCAAAAGAAATCAAGGTGAAGAAAACATATGCATGCTACGTGCCTAATGGATGTAGTGCACAAATCAATGCAGACCAGAGAAAGGGTAAGGATTCTTGTTATGCATGGGGAAGGGGTTAGGCACTCCCATGTGTCCAAAGAAATCGGTCTTTCTAGGTTTCTTGCTTGCTAGTGGTCTATTGTGTGTATGCGTATCTACTCTGAATGCACATGCTAAAGGTGACTGTGGAAACATGCCAAATCAAAGAGAAGAAATGAACAAAAGAAAAAATGATAATCCAAGGGACAATGTAGGCAATGCAAATGCCACATTACTGTACGTAGTGGGCGATGAGGAAAATCATGAAAATCGAGAATACTTGGAAAGCATCTCGCAAATTAGTGGAAACTTGAAGAAATCCGAGAAAATCAAATTAGAGAAAATAATCCTCATTCGGGTCAATGTTGACATTGTCAAGCCTGTTAATGTACACCCTCAGGTGATGGAAAACCAAATCAAATCAAATTTGTGAAAGTCGGAAGAAATCCGAGAAACTATGAGAAAAATCAAGTTTGAAATAAGTTAGAAATGCATGTACGATGCAAGGAAGACGGCATGAGAAAATATGCATGAAAAAGGGAACAAAATGTACAAAATGCATGTGTGGGTGAAAAATGTAAATTCCAGGGGCTTTTGTGAAAAATTCACATGTTCTAAGTGAAAACTGAAATTCTAAGCCTAAATCATGAAAAATACATAGGAAAACACATTTTATGTAATTTTGAAGAAATTAGGGGTCAAATGTGCAAAAATGTGCATTTTTGGTCAAATTCAAGATCCCTAGGGTTCAATATGCAATTTTGCTAGTAAAACATGTATTTAATGCAATTTTGAAGAAATTCAAGGTTAAATGTGCAAGAAAAAGAGTTTATATTTGAAATCAGGAAGTTCAAGGAATATCTTGTAATTTTACCCTAGAAAAGTTACTTTCAATGTGAAATTAATGAAGTTCAAGGTTTAAAATGCAATTTTTGAATACATTTGAGTAAATATTTAAATTCCCGTGGTTTAATTTGCAATTGTGACAGAAAATCTTGCATTCAAAACAATTTTAATAAAATTCAGGGCTTTCTATGTGAAATATTGGACCTGAAGATGAATTAAAAGCAAGTCTGGGGTTTATGTCAAATTTTAAAGCCTGGAAAATGTTAACTAGAATATACAGGGTCACACTGCAATATTTCAAAACAAGCATTTTTTAAATGGTTTTAAAAAACATATGCAAGGACATTAATGCTATAAGCAAGGACCTATGTGTAAAGAAAGTAAAGAATCAGAAATTTATTCAAAAGAAAATCATTTTTTATTATTTTTTTAATGAAAAAGAAACGACGGTTGCCGACGATGGAACTCCGCCATCGACGAAGATGCCTGATTTGCCATCAGTGCTCGTTGGGAACAAGAAGAGAAGGAGGGAGAAGGATCTAGTGGTTTGGATCCGAAGCTCGACTATCGGAAGAGGCAGCCCATCCCCCTCGCCGTTGAGGCAGCTCTAGTGACGGCGTCGAGGATGAAGGTGGCTCTGATGGCTGTGGCACGGTGCTCCATGGATCCAAGAAGACTGTGAGATCAAAGAGGAAGAATTCCCCTCATCCAAAAGCAAGAGTGGATATGTGAGCCTCCCCCCCAACCAAGCTTCATCGGTGCTCCTGTGATGGTGGTTGTAGAGGAGGATCGGGGCTCGAGGTAGGGTCTTGATTGCTCCAGAGCGTGGAGGGAGAACAAAGGGTCACATCCTGGGGACCGGAGAGGTGCTGTGATGGGTGGAGCTCCTGATCTCATTCCACTGCCAGTCGTCCTCTTCAGCGACGGCGATGGAGCCTGATTCCGGTGAGAAGCTCTTGAAAGCATGCTAGGGGTTTTAAACGGCATACGGAGGATCAGAGAAGTAGGATGAGATTAGTCCTAGAAGAATGGAACACACTAGGGCACGAATCGATCACTGGAATCGTGCCCCCACCTACGTCGACTGAAAACACATCTGGCGACCTCTAAAACTCCGATTCTAGCTAGGGAAACCCTCTGGCACTGCTGGAATCGGTTGGGGAAGAATGTAGAAGACCTAGGGGATCATTTTTGAAGAAAATGGAGGTTAGTGGAGGGCATACCTGAGTGGACAGTGGAGATGGTCTCTAGAGGTCGTCGGAGCTTGCCGGAGGTGACCTGAAACTGGAATTCTTCCCCTCCCCGAGCTTCCTCTCTACTCCCTAACCTCTCCGATTGAGAGAAAATACCATGGTGGCTCTCAGTTTTTTTTCTCTCCATTTCCCCTTTTTCTCCCCCTTTTTTCCTTGCAAGTGGGGGGGGGGGGGGTATTTATAGGCTTGTGTAGACACTCCGATTTTGAGGTGACTCATAGATGAGCTTTCTAAATGTTGCTTTGGATGTGGCTAACCCAACCACTTTTTGAAACCCCTTAGCTAAACCAATACCAAACCTATGGTAGGATCACAACCCAATTAAAAATCCAGACAGGTAGGGGAGAGCACCAATGTGGAGCACCTGTTTGGAGCATCAAGCAGGAGCACTACAGTGGCACACCTAGCTGGAGCACTAGACTGGCACACCTAACTGGCGCACAGCCACTTCTCAGACTGCTGGCTGCTAGCTTTCCACCTCCCATGGCTGTTACTTCCACAAACGAATATGCCTTGGAATCTTCCCAGGCTCTTCGTTTACGAGGTTGCTTGCATTCCTAGGAGTTACCCTTGAGAAATCCCTATAAAAAGGCACCCATAGGCAACCATTTGGGCCCCTTGAAGGAAAATCTGGAGCAAGCCACTGTTTTCGGCAATCTATTCTTCTTTCTCACGAGCATCCCCTTATATTTTGAAGCACTGTTAGCCCTTCCAAAGCAACAAGGATCCCTCTATCTTTGATATTTCAAGAAGGAACACCTTGGGAGGTAGGTCTTCTCTTTCCCTTCTCCTTTAAATCTCAGCCATAGCACCAAGACAAAACATGCTTTGAACCTCACATAAAATCTGATTTCTGCTATTATATAAGAGATTTTTTTTATGATGGAATGTTGAATTCGTGTACAAGATACGTTACATGCACAATCCATATGTTAAAAATCAGCATGTAGTTCTTAAGAGTGATTTTATTATTCTTCTCCATTTCCTTGCACTAAGATCCATGATCCATGCAAATATGCTAAGATATGCTAAAGAGTTGTTCTTAATGCATTCACCTCTAGCAAGTCCTGTTGAGCTTATTTTTTCTCATGCATATTCTTCAAGATCCATGCAAATGCTTTCAACCATGAATCCATGATATGATATGATTTGGAATGAAATGATAAAAGGCATTCATTTGTTAGTGTTTCATCATGTTTCCGTTTTTATCATCTGCATAAATTGATCTGCATTAATAAAAATCACCCATCTCTATTCTGGATCTGATTGCAGTTTGATCTAGATTTTCTGGAGCACCTAAGTGGCGCACCATTCAGGTGCACCAGACTGGTCAGAGAGTAGAACACTCACTATTGCATCCCTATTTGCATAGTTTTCCGATGATTTTGCGTCATATTCTTTTGCTGTTGGTTTCTGACATCTCATGGTTTTACATGCATGTTTTCACCCCTAAATAACAATTATTTCCTAGTTATTTTCCCCTTTGAATATTCAGTCCATGGCTAAAATCTAGTAGGCTATTTGCCTCTACTCCAATATGGAGAATCTTGTGCATCAGCCCATGATCTAGAGACATGGCTGAACCTTTGTCGTATGTGTCTTGAATTGTTCTATATTTGATGTAAAAGTTGTAGGGGTATTTTGGTCTTTTGTCTCTTGGGTTGCCAAGCTATATAAGCTTGTGTAGGGCACCCAAATGAGGGTGATTCATTTGTATCCTCAAATTAGAATAGAACCACCAACGAGCTCTCCATCCCGTCGACGTACCCAAGTTGGGGAACCACGTAAAATTCTGTGATCGTTCTCCTCGCGCCATCTTTCTTCTCTGCGACGTTCATCCTCCCGTTTGTCTGCTGCGCGTTCCTGGATTCCACACACATCAAGTGGTATCAGTGCAGGTTTGGGAGTTGGCTTCGCGATTTGATTTGTGTTGAAGAAAGGAGAGGAGATTTTGGGATTTTAGGGTTTTTCCAAAGTCCACCGTCCATATAGAATTCCCGTCAGCCACGCGTCGACCGTCCTCGAGTCTGCCGTTCGTCTCCCGTCTGTTCGCGAGCGATCGTTCATCCACCGGCAGTCGCCCGCGAGTGTCAAGCAGTTGCACCACTCGCGTCCCGCGTCTGATCGGCATCCGTCCGTCCCCCAGGCGTCCGTGTCTTGCAGTTGCCGCCTATCGTCCGTGTCCAGTGGCCAGCGACAACAGTCTAGATTTTTTGGTCCAGATTTTGGTATTTTTGCCGCCCCGTGGGTAGTCCTGATTTTGTCCTGGCAGCGCCGCGCCGTTGGGTCCTCCACCATCCCATTTTGTGGCACGGGCAGTAAGTTCTCTAAACTCACTTTTGATTGGTTGCAATCGTGGACTTGATTGCATTTGTTGTGGAGTTTTGGACTTTTGGCGAGATTAGGGCATCGGTCAGATTTACTCTATTTTGTGGTGTTTTGTGAATCTGATTGTTGCTTTGATTAATTGGGGATAGTTCAGTACAGTATCTGCTGGTTGAGTTGCTTCTGAATTTTCAGCTAGTCTACTTTTTTTTGTTTCTGCATTTAAATGGCAACTCCAACGATGAAGGTTGAAAAGTTTAATGGGAAAAATAGTTTTAGCTTATGGCAGATTAAGATGATGGCCTTGCTGAAGCAACAAGGCATTTGGGCTCCCCTGAATGCGGAGTCAACTATTGACAGAAAATCTGCCGAGTATGAACTGCAAGAAGAGAAGGCTCATTCTACCATTCTGTTGTGTTTATTAGATGAGGTAATTATAGAGGTGGCTGATGAAACTTCAGC